>JAWPHD010005272.1:0-166928 GCA_037043455.1 Cyrtodaria siliqua | reverse complement strand
TGATAATAAAGATAATAATAAATAATAAAGATGTATGCTCATTATTTATCAGACATGTAGACGTGGGATATACAATAGACGACACGTGTTAGTACTCCAGTAATATTTTACTTAATATCTTTCATATCTTTTAAATGGAATTTTGACACACGCAAAACAACTTAATAAAATACATCAATATTTTTAACAGATTCATCAAATAAAATTGAAAATAAAAAATCAATTCAATAATCGGATAACATTCTGTCACCGCTTTAAAGGACGCGTTCAACATCTGAACAAATTGTGATGAAAATAAATGTTTTACTAGCATTTAAAATCGTGGTAATTATGTGTCGTCCAGGGTACTACACGTGTAAGTAATTCACGAATCTTAAAATGTTGAAATAACATATATTATGTGTTAAAATAACAGATAATAGGTAACGAATCTGAAGTGTCTGAAATGTTGAAATAACAGATATTATGTTACGAATCCGAAGTGTTGAAAAAAAAACAGACATTATATCACGAATCTAAAATGTTGAAATAACAAAAATTAGGTCACGATTTGAAATGTTGAAATAACAGATATTATGTCACGCATCTAAAATGTTGAAATAACAAAAAAAAGGTCACGAATTTGAAATGTTGAAATAACAAAACATAGGTCACGAATTTGAAATGTTGAAATAACAGATACTGCAACTGTCACACGCCCATTGGTTTTTGTAATGTGTTGTGCATGTCATGATATAGAAATGCAATGCTGCCATTCATAGCTAGGCCAATGTTTAATGCTGTCATTCATAGCTAGGCCAATGTTTAACAAAATATACCTTACAATCTCATCATAAATGGCCCATGTGGTGCCAAAACATCTCTCATTTTCATATAAGCAAAATGTTATTCAAAACTCACAATTTTAACATGACCCTACTTAAACAATGTCGCAAATAGATCAATAATGTCATATAAACCAAAAATGGCATTTTAAATTAGTAGAAATGTCCTCTCTTTTTTTTTTACAAAAAGACAGAAGAAAAAAACATTTCTAAACCTAATGCCGACAAGGTATTTCAATATAACATACATTTTGAGAATTTAAACTCTAGAGACACAATATAAACGGTTTACGCATATTCACTCAGAACCCGTGGAAAACCCTATACTTTTAATCGACATATATTCGTTATTATATGACCTGAAACCCTGGATAGAGTTTTGATAAACGTTTTTTAAATTTGCCGTTGTTTGGCGGGTTAGTTACCTTAACGGCTCATCAACACACTGATTAGCTTATTTCGAGCCCAAAGAGAGAGAGAGAGAGAGAGAGGTGGGGAGTGGCGGGGGTGGTGGGGAGAGGGGGAAGAGGGGGAAGGGGATACATAGAAATCCATGGACCGTACCCTACCTACACTATCCAATTTATTCCTATGGTTATTTAACCTGCTCGAAGGATATATTCCGATACACGGGACTCCGATACACGAGACCGCCAGTAGAATCCGATTTACGGGACTCCGATAAACGGGAACGCCAGTAGACTCCGATACACGGGACCGCCAGTAGAATCCGCTATACGGGACTCCGATACACGGGACTCCGATACACGGGACGCCAGTAAGCTCCGATACACGTGAACGCCAGTAGTACGGGAACGCCAGTAGACTTCGATACACGGGACCGCCAGGTGACTCCGATACACGGGACAACCAGAAGACTACGATACACGGGACCGCCAGGTGACTCCGATACACGGCCGCCAGTAGACTCCGATACACGGGACCGCCAGTAGACTCCGATACACGGGACCGCCAGGTGACTCCGATACACGGGACCGCCAGTAGACTCCGATACATGGGACTGCCAGTAGACTCCGATACACGGGGTACGCCAGTAGACTCCGATACACTGGACCGCCAGTAGACTCCGACACACGGGGACTGCCAGTAGACTCCGATACACGGGACCGCCAGGTGACTCTGATACACGGGACCGCCAGTTGATTCCGATACACGGGACTGCCAGTAGACTCCGATACATGGGAACGTCAGTAGACTCCGATACACGGGACCGCTCGGTTTACGTCCCCGTCCCATTAACGAGCATTGTGGAAGTGTCTTTCCTAAGTGTAAACAGGGACTTGGGATAAAGCAGAGAACCCTAGTGTCGCCATTTAGGCTCGAACAGAGTTGCACGCACCATGCACCGTGTCTCCCTATGGATGTATTTATTCGTAGATAAAAATTTCCGTTAAGATTGCCCATTTTAATAGAGCCTTAACTTATAAACAATATTTCAGTGAGCATAAATATACACTTCCTTACTACCCTAGTAATGAAATGAGGGTGTATACAGTGGAGAAATAGTACATGTACATAAATAATTAAACATTTGACAGATGGCGGGTACAGACACAGTTACGTGACCGTAATGATTATAAATACTGGTTACCTTTTTATTCCAAAATTATCCGACTTTCTGACATTGGTATTCATAGTGACAACACACCTTTTGACTTAGTTTCTAAGATTCCATTAATTGGCATATAAACTTAATTAGTTCCCATGACGTCTTCTATATACCGGTATATATAGATGATCGTCTTGTTCGCTCCAGTAAGCCACTATGGATGGGACGATGATTAAATATTCACGGATCGATAGTAAAATGTTTATCGATACAGTCTTGGTTGGCTTATTACAGGCCATGGAACCGACGCAGGTAACGATTTTACGATGGAAACAGTGAACCAGTTTTAACTAAAGGCTATTAAAACAAAGTCAAGTCCAATAAATCAGAATTAAAATTGGGAAGAAAATTCATTAACTGTCCTATATTTATATGTAGGGCTTCCCGGATACCCTTTCCCAGAATACCTATCTCTGGGGCGATTCGAAATGTGTTGATGAGCCTTTAAAAACATTTGAATCAATTCATGAGCATTTAAGCAAGACTTGAATCAATGCATGAGCCTTTAACATTTATATCAACTTAGGAGCCTTTAAACAACACTTAAATCAATTTTTGAGAATCTAAACAACACTCAAATCAATTCGTGAACATTTAAATAACACCTGAATCAATCCAGGCAGCCTTTAAACAACACTTGATTCAATCCTTTAAATAACACTTGATTAAATCCTTTAAATAACACTTGATTCAATCCTTTAAATAACACTTGATTCAATCCTTTAAATAACACTTGATTCAATCCTTTAAATAATACTTGATTCAATCTTTTAAAAAACACTTGATTCAATCCTTTAAATAACACTTGATTCAATCCTTTAAACAACACTTGATTCAATCCTTTAAATAACACTTGATTCAATCCTTTAAACAACACTTGATTCAATCCTTTAAACAACACTTGATTCAATCCTTTAAATAACACTTGATTCAATCCTGATTCAATCCATGAGCCTTTAAACAACACTTGAATCAATTCATTTTAAATTAATTCAGTACACTGGCGTTATGGATAAAACTATAAAATAATGTAGATATGGGAAAAGTGTGACTTTAGTGTTTACATGGGTCGTTTGTAATTGCTTATTGTGGTTTAGTTCTAGCATTGCCCATGAAAAAAATAAAATGAAATGATGTAAAAATGATTGAATTGGTATTTCCTTTTTATTTTATTGAAAAACATTCAACCCATCGATATATATAACCCAAAACGTAGCGGTGTAGTTAGCAGTTTTGAGAAGTGTATATATATATAGACACACCCATTGCACTCATGCAGATAAACACTCAGAAATTACACTCATGTAGATATGAACATATGTAGTTATACACCCATCAAGTTGATATACAATCATGTAAATATAAAAACAGACATTACACTCATATAGATAAATACTCATGTAAAGACACCCTCTTGTAGATATATAGTCATGTATATATATACTCATGTATATACACGCTCATGTGGATATAAACACATATATTACACTCATGTAGATACACACTCAGATATTACACTCGTGTAGATATAAACACAGACATTACACAATGTATATATACACAGAGACATTACAGTCATTTAGGTATACACACAGACATTGCACTCATGTAGATATACTAGATAAACACACAGACGTTGCACTCATGTAGATATACTAGATAAACACACAGACGTTGCACTCATGTAGATATATATATATATACAGACATTGCATTCATGTAGATATATACACAGACATTGTATTCATGTAGATATATATGCTGGAGTTATAGATAAACTATGATAATACGTTAATCATTCGCACTCATGTAAATAGAGACACAGATATTGTACTCATGTATATATAGACTCAGATCTTGCACTCATGAAAATATAAACGCAAACGTTACACTCATGAAGATATACACAGGCATTGCACGCATGCAGATATATACATAGACATTACACTCATGAATATATACACAGGCATTGCATGCATGCAAATATATACATAGACATTGCACCCATGAATATATACACAGGCATTGCACGCATGTAGATATATACATAGACATTACACTCATGAATATATACACAGGCATTGTACGCTTGTAGATATATACATAGACATTGCACTCTTGAATATAAACACAGGCATTGCACGCTTGTAGATATATACATGTAGACATTGCACTCATGAATATATACACAGGCATTGCACGCTTGTAGATATATACATGTAGACATTGCACTCATGAATATATACACAGGCATTGCACGCTTGTAGATATATACATGTAGACATTGCACTCATGAATATATACACAGGCATTGCATGCTTGTAGATATATACATGCAGACATTGCACTCATGAATATATACACAGGCATTGCACGCATGTAGATATATACATAGACATTACACTCATGAATATATACACAGGCATTGTACGCTTGTAGATATATACATAGACATTGCACTCATGAATATATACACAGGCATTGCACGCTTGTAGATATATACATGTAGACATTTCACTCATGAATATACACACAGGCATTGCACGCTTGTAGATATATACATGTAGACATTGCACCCATGAATATATACACAGGCATTGCACGCTTGTAGATATATACATGTAGACATTGCACTCATGAATATATACACAGGCATTGCACGCTTGTAGATATATACATGCTCATGAATATATACACAGGCATTGCACGCATGTAGATATATACATGTAGAGATTGCACTCATGAAGATATACACAGGCATTGCACGCTTGTAGATATATACACAGACATTGCACTCATGAATATATAGTCAAAGACATTCATAGTTTAATGATTATAGCATTGTAACCGTTTCGTATTGTTACACAACTTGTATTTACACAGCATGTTCACACAACTACACACCCACATAATGTATACCAGTAGTATATGTATGTATACTGTTATACGCAATGTTCTTATACTTCACCTTGTATATATATACGGAATATAGATACACACATATTTTATTCATAAAGTAAAAAAAAACAAAAAAACATGGCCATGCATTATACAAAGCTAGCTTAAGCACATTACATATTTATAACTATATCTTTTGACATCGTTGCCGTAAATTGACAATGCCTATCATACCTGGCTATTCACACAGAAGACCAGACGGGAAATCATTAAATTGATGTTTTGGTTACTTTCAGCGCTTCTTTTATACCAAATCTGGAAGTTTATAAAATGTTAACAAAATCATTTCCAACTGTGTTTTAAGTTTTGTTCTTTGGAAATCCTATCTATTTCTATTGAATACGATATATACAACATAGTGTAGATCTGCAAAGAGCAAACATTTCTGTTGTGTTCATTTCGGGCCAAAGATCGTTTAATAATGGGTCGATAAAAACGCAGGAATGTCTATTTTTTATACTATTTTCTAACAAGTGGTGTTTGGTAGAAGCTTATACCTTGATATATGGTTTTATAGTTTATAAAAATCTCGTCATAGTACAGTCTTATATACAATAAAACATACTATGCCATTCTAAAATAATTATAAGAGACTATATGAAAATAAATATGAAAATAAATTTCATTTACAACAATAACATAATAATAATGACAAATTCAACTTTAAGTGATTGGTCTTAACAGTTAACTTGCAAACTGACTAATTTGAAAATATCAAATATCGATAAAAGAACTAAACACGGAAGTTGGAAATTTAGCAAAGTTAGAAATAAATCAATTTATTTTATGATAAGCAATGAAATACTGTATTTTATCAGTGAAATAAAAGTGTTATTTCACATTGTGGAATATAGAGTTTCATTTTCACAGTAGCGGCCGGGACTACTTTTTTAAAAAACAAATTGTACATTCTATACAAACAATGATTTGAATTGGATTTTAAAAGTTAAAAAAAACTGACGGCCAATATAAATATATAAAAAATTGTTCTATTTGGATATAAATAAATATCTTTTAGATTATTTTTTGTTGTCGGGCAAAAAATGTGTAAAGCGGCGTAGTTATTGAAATTGCCTCCCTTGTTGTTCTACCTAAAAAAAATTGTAAAATCATAAAATAAAAAGAAAATTTGTTGTTTTGTCATGAATAACATGTTTTATTTCATCTCAAAGTGAGAAAACTTTCATATTTTCACTCATGCTTCGCATTCGTGAAAATATAAGTTTTCTCACTTCTCGATGAAATAAAATATGTTATTCACTCAAAAACATCAAATATTCTCTATTTATTATATACTTCCCAGTGAAATAGTGGATTGTATGGTTAGAATAAATCTTATATTCTCATTGTTTATATTTTCACAGTGGGAATATAAGAATTCATATTCTCACTGGAACTAATATTGATTATCTTGTCTAAATGTCATAATTTGAATCGACGAAAACTCACACATTTGCTTATAACAGTCATAATTCGTGTCAAAGTTTAGAACTATATTCTATGCGCACTAAATATATGTAAATCGCGCACTAAATATATGTAAATCGCCTCACGCGCTGGCGTTACTATATTTATCCGCGAATTCGTTAAAGGGGAACTGTCGGAACGAAACGTATTTTCTGTTTGAAACAGTTTGGTAGTGTTGCATGATAAAAAGTATATAATAAATAGAATATTTGTTTGTTTGTCGTGAATATACGATTTATTTTCACTTCTCGATTAAAATAAATCCTAAATTCACTCCAAACCAACAAATATCTTCTATTGTTTGAATATGTATTACGATACCTTACAACTAGCAAAGTACATTACCAGGGAGTACGTTATAACGTACTCCCTGACATTACGGAATAGAAAATAACACGTGTTTTTTTATTGACTTATGCTTAGCAATTTCTCTTGAATTATTGTTTAATGGATCGTAACAAATAGCTTACGTTATTTAGAGCCGCCCAGATACACGAGATAAGGTCACGATATACAGGAATACGAGCACGTGCCTTACTCTTACACTTGAATAGAATCCTCAAGGTCAATTATAAAGCACATCAGTGAAGCACAGTGGCGTCGGTGAGACTCGAATCACGTGTTTTTCTCCGGATTATATCGCAGAGAATAAGTTACAACTTATGCTGGATCGCATAGGATAAATAATAACTTACCTCGTATCGCAGAGGGTATATCAGCTCGAATCGCAAAAGGATATATCATATTTTAGCTAATATCACAACTTACCTCGTATCACAGAGGGTATATCACAACTTACCTCGTATCGCAGAGGATGTATCGCAACTTACCTCGTATCGCAGAGCGTATATCGCAACTTACCTCGTATCGCAGAGGATATATCACAACTTACCTCGTATCGCAGAGGATATATCACAACTTACCTCGTATCGCAGTGGATGTATCACAATTTACCATGTATCGCAGAGGATATATCACAACTTACCTCGTATCGCACAGAACAACTTACCTCGTATCGCAGAGGAATTATCACAACTTACCTCGTATCGCAGAGGATATATCACAACTTACGTCGTATCACAGAGCAGAGGATATATCACAATTTACCTCGTATCACAGAGGATATATCATAAAACATATTCTTAAACTGAAGGATAACTATTGAAGACGGGTAATCGCCTGTGTTAATACAGCGTGAAAGCTGCACCTCAGTGGTTATTTGTGATATTGTATCCGTGTTCAGTACTCTATTTTGTTACATTCAATTAACCATTTGAAATCTTGTGTTTTGGAATGGTAGGAATTGTGTGTGCGTGTTGATAAATTTCATTTAAATACACATGCGATTTGTGTACGTAACGATATAGGTGTCCTTGATTTGGATCAGTGTTTTGGTTCAGTATTTATTATAAACAAAATGGTTCGCACTATCGATACTTATTTTGTATTGGTAAAGCACAGCCGATTATTCAGTTTATGTTATTAACACAGATTTAGCCTTTCGTTTCGTTTATTTACTATTGTCAAAACAATTTTTTTTTAAAAATGTATTTCATCCTCAATCGTCATTTATTGATTAAAGTAAATATGTCAATTTGGCGGAATTCGTGTGTGATAAAGCGTGGCATAGAATCACAAAATAAAATAGTTTGGTTATATCTTAAACTGATTAGTGTAAGCGTGAAAATAAATAACACACACTGGTATACGAGTTTGCAGATTGAAACCGTTTCTCTATACAGTGAACACGGACTGGAACATTCACCATGCATTAACACTTTCTTTTTCTATTTTTGTAGTTAATTTTTAAATTTGATGTTTCGTTTGATAATAATTGCAAAAGAATGCGTTCATTTTACAACTTACTGAAGGCTGACCAGATGGGCAAACATTCGTGAAGATAGTGTAGACCTGCGGGGTAAATTGAAATGGATGTTAAACTTTGATCATTGATATAAAACGTTTCATAATGTATCTTAGCGAAGTACTTCCTATTTTGCAATATAAATCCATTCATGCAATTAAAAAAATATGTTTTTGACTTACGAAATACATGTACCTCTGTTTAAAATGTTCATGGAGATATGTTTCGCTGTCAAATATTAAGGAACGGTAGTAAAGTAGTATATGTCAAATCACGCACAAGTCATCACAATGCGGCAAAAAAACAGATAAAAAGAATATAACAAAACTACACCAAGATGAACATATCTGAAGATAGCATGTCAAATGGAAAATAAGCAGTGCGTTCAAAACAATTTCATTTATAGTGTTTCATTATAGGCAATGTTAAAGGTTTGTTTTATAATCGAGTTAATGTACCCTTTTTCTACCTTTCCCGGATTATTTAGCTGCTTTGCAGATGATTGCACTACCGCGCCACTCATACCCTAATTTACTCTTTAGAATATAATCAACATATCATGACATTTGTTTGTTTGTATGGTGTTTTACGTCATTTTCAACACATGTAAGGTTATATATGACGGTCGATAATTTGTGGTGGAGGCAGACCACGCCCTTTTTATGGGTAGAACCAGTACTGCACACCTCCCGCCATCCGTAAGAATGACACTTCCTCACTTACAAGTCGAGCTCCCAGTGGGATTCGAACCTGCAGCGGTGAGATATATATTTATATTATATACATTATTATTAGTATATATTATTTAAATAATGCGTATGTATATGTCATGACTGTTATATGCTGTCATGCTATAATCAGGGAGTACGTTATATAACGTACTCCCTGCTATAATGTATATATATACATCATAGCATTACAACATATAAATAACGGCCTTGAAATGTATATACGCATTATTTAAATAAACGTGAAGTTGTCTGCTACAACGGGGGCTGCTGACTGAGTGGTAAACAAGTAAAGAAACGCCACTTAATTTTGAGTTATTTTATGATTTTAGGATAGTACTTTAATTTATTTTAGATAATCTGTTTAGAGCCATGATATTTTGTAAAGAGCTGGGATGCTGAACGCTATATATAATATATTGTTACCATATGGGCAGACGTAATAGTGGTGTCCATTTTGAATGTGTTGACGGTGGAGTGATATGCCGAAGTATAAACTTTAACCAAATTAACTGTTTATTCACTAAATTATCGCATTGCATTTTTTTTTTAGTTAAAAAATCAGTGCCACCAAGTAATTTTAGGTGTATGTTCTATCTTCGCCTATTGCTATCACTAAATGCAAAATTGTCTGCGGCGATTTGATGCTGTGCATCAACAGTTTTTGTACTGAATTACTAAAGTAAAGCGGAGTACCAAACAGCAAAACATATATTGCTAATTTTTAATAATATTGGAAGATGTATTGTTGATTTAAATGTTAAATTTATAGATAGCACATTTTGTATTTTGGGTGATTTTAACGCTAGAACAGGCATTCTTCCTGATTTTACAGTCATGGATATAGGTATATAGCAGATGCAAACTTTGATCATGTTACAAAGCATAATTTGAATGTAAACAATCTTATTGATCTTGGGTTTCCACTTAACAGGCACTCTGATGATAGTCATAATGTCAATAATTATGGATTTAGGTTGGTTGATTTATGTAAATTTACTAACTTGCATATTGCTAATGGTCGTTGTGGCAATGATGCATATTTAGGTGGTAAAACATTGCTGCATTATTAGATGAAATGTCAGTAATATTTGATAGTAAAAGCTATGATGATTCAGTTGTGAATAAATTAACTAAGAATGTCACTGACATTATTATTAGTGCTGCTGAAAAATGTGTTTTTTAGTTACTAAAAAAAAGTATTTTAAACACAGTAAGCCGAGGAAAATCCCAAAACCATGGTTTGATGAAAGTTGTAAAGTTCTTAGGAATCAATATTTGACTGTTAAAAATAATTTTAGGAGGAAAAAGTCCACAAATAATAATGACATCATGATAAATAGCAGTAGACGGTATAAGAAGGAAATAAATAAGAAATTAAAAAAAATTCATGCTAAGATCAATAAGAAATTGAGAGGTATCGAACATTCGGAAGAAAGAAATCTACGTACATGTACACACACACACACACACACACACACACACACACACAAAACAACAACCAAAAAACAAACTAGATAGCACAAAAACATTACTAAACATGTAGGATTCACTCATTATTCATTCTAGTCATTTCATTCATGTACAGATTGATCGTTGGTTGTGTGATGGTTATGTGATTATGTGTATTGTTATGTAAATAGTTCTGTTATGTAAATAGTTTTGTTATTGTTCTTTTTCTGCACAATGTAAATTTGTTATATCAGATGCTCTTAATCAGTCTTGAATAAATAAAACTTGAAACTTGCTTTCCCCATTTCGGAATGAAATTAACGACGATCTAGTAAAAAACTTGCTTCAACATTTTGACGAATAGGTTTTTTCTTTAAATCGAGCAATTTCAGTATTCGGGTTAATATGATTCTTTGATTTATGAACAACTGATAAATGATTCTTTTCACATCGAAAGTATGCGGAATGATAAAGAATACTTATTATAATGACAACTCACCGTAAGCCTGGGTCCATAATTGCTACATGCGCTCCTTTACAAACACAACAACTCACCGTAAGCCTCGGTCCATACTTGCTCCATGCGTCCTTGACAAACACAACAACTCACCGTAAGCCTCGGTCCATACTTGCTCCATGCGTCCTTGACAAACACAACAACTCACCGTAAGCCTGGGTCCATACTTGCTCCATGCGTCCTTGACAAACACAACAACTCACCGTAAGCCTCGGTCCATACTTGCTCCATGCGTCCTTGACAAACACAACAACTCACCGTAAGCCTGGGTCCATACTTGCTCCATGCGTCCTTTACAAACACAACAACTCACCGTAAGCCTGAGTCCATATTTGCTCCATGCGTCCTTTACAAACACAACAACTCATCGTAAGCCTGAGTCCATACTTGCTCCATGCGTACTTTACAAACACACCAACTCACCGTAAGCCTGGGTCCATACTGGCTACATGCTCTCCTTTACAAACACAACAACTCACCGTAAGCCTATGTCCATACTGGCTACATCCGCTCCTTTACAAACACAACAACTCACCGTAAGCCTATGTCCATACTTGCTGCATGCGCTCCTTTACAAACACAGCAACTCACCGTAAGCCTTGGTCCATACTGGCTACATGCGCTCCTTTACAAACACAACAACTCACCGTAAGCCGGGGTCCATACTGGCTACATGCGCTTCTTTACAAACACATCACCTCACCGTAAGCCTGGGTTCATACTTGCTCCATGCGTCCTTTACAAACACAACAACTCACCGTAAGCCGGGGTTTATATTAGCTCCATGCGTCCTTTACAAACACAGCAACTCACCGTAAGCCTGGGTCCATACTGGCTACATGCGCTCCTTTACAAACACAACAACTCACCGTAAGCCTGGGTCCATACATGCTCCATGCGTCCTTTACAAACACAACAACTCACCGTAAGCCGGGGTCCATACTAGCTACATGCGCTCCTTTACAAACACAACAACTTACCGTAAGCCGGGGTCCATACTAGCTACATGCGCTCCTTTACAAACACAACAACTCACCGTAAGCCGGGGTCCATACTAGCTAACTGTGCTCCTTTACAAACACAACAACTCACCGTAAGCCGGGTTCCATACTTGCTTTTCGTGTAAGCTCTTTATAATACTTGTATAAATCCGAGGTTCTGTTAATATTCTGACATAGTTCACTTATAAATCGTGATATATTGCACGCAGTTGCGGATCCATTATTGTTTGTAGGTGAGTTTATTTTTATATTTTTTTTGCACATTCTCTGGATCGGTTCTGTTAATATTCTGACAAAGTTCACCTATAAATCGTGATATATTGCACGCAGTTGCGGATCCATTATTGTTTGTAGGTGACTGGTCATGACTTTTGTATAGTTGCCATCCCAACCACATCGCTCCATACCCCCTCCCCCCCCCCCCCCCCCACTCCCCATCACCCCCAAAAAACACAACAGAACAAAACAACAAAACAACACAACAACAACAAAAATAATCCTTTACCCAACGTTAACAGTGTAGTTTATTTTTTTTATTTTTTTTGCACATTCTCTAGATCGGTCATTGCATTGGAAATCATAAATGTACACTATAAGTAATGCATTCCTGTAATACTTGAGTAAATTACCAACATATTCTCCCCATGTGTCTATATTTTACAGCCGACCTGTTTTTGACCGCTGGCAATATAAACATTGATGCAGTATTTACATTAAATTCACCGGAAACAGTTCTTCGTTCGATAAAAAGGAATGATGTTCCGTTTAATTCAGTTTCTGTTCATTGACGATGTTTTCTGTTGTTGTTTTTTAACTTGACAGCGTTTCGTACATATATTCCGATATAACATTATCTGTCCGTTATAATTAAACCTCGCACATGTGAGGAGGGCGCTCTACCTCTAGACCATGCCACGGAGGATCTTGTGTAAGGCGGTCGCCAACCACTAGGCCATGCCACGGAGGATCACATGTAAGGCGGTCGCCAACCACTAGGCCATGCCACGGAGGATCACATGTAAGGCGGTCGCCAACCACTAAGCCATACCACGGGGGACCACATGTAAGGCGGTCGCCAACCACTAGGCCATGCCACGGAGGATCACATGTAAGGCGGTCGCCAACCACTAAGCCATACCACGGGGGACCACATGTGAGTCGGACGCTATACCGCTAGGTCATGCCACGGATGACCAACTGTGAGGCGGGCGCTCTACCAATAGGTCATGTCACGGAGGACCACATGTGAGGAGTTCATCTACCACTAGGCCATGCCACGGAGGACCACATGTGAGACGTTCGTCTACCACTAGGCCATGCCACGGAGGACCACATGTGAGACGTTCGTCTACCACTAGGCCATGCCACGGAGGACCACATGTGAGACGTTCGTCTACCACTAGGCCATGCCACGGAGGACCACATGCGAAGCGGGCGTCTACCATTAGACCATGCCACGGAGGACCACATGTAGGCGGGCGCTCTACCACGAGGCCATACCACGGAGGGCCACATGCAAAGCGGGCGTCTACCACTAGACCATGCCACGGAGGACCACATGTGAGGCGGGCGCCTACCACTAGGCCATGCCACGGAGGACCACCACAAATTGCTGATATTTTTTTTGTAGAAAGCAATCAAAATGTCGATGTGTTTTACAAAGATGTCTTTATATATTTATGTTTATGTCTATACTTCAGTAAATATTTGGATACACCCCTATACTTAGGGGTTACGGGGTTTGCACCTGTTTGCATACTATAATGCCAACTCTGAGTCTAGTTTGTCTTAGTTGTCTTTAGCCCAAATTATATTGCATATTTTTTTATTCTGTCAATGCCCCTGTAGCTAGGGACCAAAACCAAGGTTTGAGGACCCAATCTAGACACGCCGGACAAAAGCACCAAACTTTCCTCAAATTTGTGTTTTATATTTCTCCATATTTTTAAAAGGGTCCCCAAAGGTTTGTGAATCTCTAAGTGTATTTTTTGGGGTAAAAAAGTTGAAAAAATAACAAAAAAATGCTGATTTCTGGAATAATTCAATAAAAATATATTTTAAATGTTTATTCATTATTATATGTACCCATTTAAGTGTAATGATATATTCCTATGAAATAATAAATACATAAAGGGATAAATATGAGTTTTTTGACAAAAAACACGGAAAAAATATTAAAAAACACACATTAAAACAGCTAATGTTTTACCATATTATATATAATGATATTTTATACATTTCATCTTATTTTTAAAAGCGTCCCCAAAGGTTCGTGAATCCCTTAATAAGTTGTTATTTGGGTCAAAATGTTGGAAAAACAACTAAAACTACTGATTTCTGGAATAATTCAGTAAACATATATTTTATATGATATTCATTATTTTATTTACCCATTTAAGTGTAATGATACATTTGTATGAAATAATAAATAAATAAAGGGATATATATGGGTATTTTGGCAAAAAATATGGAAAAAATAGTAAAAAAACCCACTAAATCTGCTAATTTCTGGAATAGTTCAATAACAAAATATTTCTTTAATGTATCTCTTATTTTCTTTTACTATATTAGGTATAATACTATTTCAAACATTTCGGCTTATTTTTAAAAGCGTCCCCGAAAGTTCGTGAATCCCTAAATGTATTTCTTTTTTGGGCAAAATGTTGGAAAAATAACTAAAACTACTGATTTCTGGAATACTGAATTCAATAAAAATAGTTTTTAAATGCTTATTCATTATTTTATTTACCCATTTAAGTATATTTATGTATGTCAATGGAATAATAAATAACTGAAGGGAAAAATATGGGTCTTTTGGCAAAAATTGGAAAAAAAAAAGAATAAAAATAAAATATTAAAACTGCTGATTTCTGGAATAGTTCAATAAAAATATTTATTTAGCTTATTTTCGTTTATCATATTAGGTATAATGATATTTTATACATTTCGTCTTGTTTTTAAAAGGGTCCCCAAAGGTTCGTGAATCACTAAATGTGTTTTTAGGGTAAGAAAATAACTAAAAATGTTGATTTATGTGATAAACATATATTTTAAATGCTTATTCATTATTTTATTTATTATTATGAAATGTCAGAATATCCCTAATTTCCTATATCACACTCGGTGTAATGATACCTTTCAATCAATCAATCAATCAATCAATCAATCAATCAATCAATCAATCAATCAATCAATCAATCAATCAATCAATCAATCAATCAATCAATCAATCAATCAATCAATCAATCAATCAATCAATCAATTTATCAATCAATCAATCGATCGATCGATTGATCGATTGATCAATCAATCAATCAAGGTATACATGTGGGTATTTTGCACAAAAAAAGAAATAAAAAGAACTGAAACTGCTGATTTTTGCAATAATTCAATATAATGAATGTGTTTTGTTTAAAGACTTTTATAAGCAGGGAACGTTAGATATAAGCCATCTTGGGTGCGGTCTTGCGAGTAACATGACAGGTGTGGCCTGTAGGGTGTGTGTATATTGAAACTGCTGTGTCTATGTTCTGTACAAATATGTAGGTGTGGTCTTACGTGTAACATGACAGGTATGGCCTGAATCTGTGTGGAAATGGGTAATTTGAAGCCCACACTACTCAAGATTCTTTACAATGAGGGGTGTGTACTTACTTGTAACATTACAGTTATGGCTTGTTTCTGTATGAGTGTGAGCTACTTGAAGCCTTCTGATTGTACAATATGTGAGTATGATCTTACGTGTAACATTACAGGTATGGCCTGTATGTGTATGAGTGTGAGTCACTTGAAGCCTTCTTCTGTACAATATGTGGGTGTATATTTACGTGTATGGTATGGCCTTTATCAATTTGAGTGTGAGTAGCTTAAAGCCTTCTGACACTATGTACTTAAGTGTCACATGACGGGTATGGATTGTATCTATATGAGTGTTGGTGGCTTTCATCTCACTGTATCAATGTTCGGTACACTATGTGGTGTAACATGACAGGTATGGCCTAAAACTTGAAAACGTCTGAAGCTATGTTCCGTACAAAGGATGGGTGTATACTTACGTGTAAATTGACATGTATGGCCTATATTTGTATGAGTATTGGCTACTTGAAGCATTCTGACTTTATGTTCAATACAGTAAATGAGTGTAGGCCTGACAGGACTAGCATGTATGGTCTGTATATATGTAAAAGTGTGGGTAACTTGAAGCCCAATGTCTTAGTGTTCTGTCCAATGTGGGGTTGTGATCTTAAATGTATGAGTGTAGGTAACTTGAAGCCTTTTGCATCTACAATTATGTTCTTTACAATACATGGGTATATGACATGTATCTGTATGAGTGTGGCTAGCTTGAAGCCCGCTGCCTCTACGTTTTGTACAATACGTGTGTGTGCGCAACTTGAATCATTCTGCGCGTTAACATGATATGTATGGCGTGTATCTGTTTGGGTGTGGGCAACTTAAAGTCCACTGCCTCCTTGTTTCGTATACTATATGGGTATATGCATATGTGTTAACTGATAGGTATGGCCTATATCTGTTTGAGTTAGGGCAACTTGAAGCTTTGAACAATATGTGGGTATACTTTCTTGTAAAATGACAGGTATGGTGTCTTTGAGGGGTGGGGGGGACATTTATTATATTACAGAGTAGTTTACATTTAAGCCAAAAAACAAAATAAAACACGTCTGTGTAGATGTTTTTTTTGGGTTAAGCCATAATTAAGAATATATTGCTATATTTAAGGATTTGGATGGCGGCCATTTTGCAGTGTGCTAAAACTAGTTAACATAGTGAGACACTTAATATATTATAGAAGAGCTTACATCTAAGCTATATAAAATAAAACACTTATGTGTAAATCTTCTTTGGGTTAAGCCATAATTAAGAATATATTGCTGTAATGAAGCATTTGGATGGCGGCCATTTTGAAATGTGCTAAACATAGTAACAGAATGACCCGTGACCTTGGGGACCCTTTTTGATTTTCAAGGTAGACTACCAACTACTATCACAGAAAGATTGGTGCTATTGTTCACTTTGTCCACATCCGTCCATGTTGGTCCCTAGCTAGTGAATTTAGTGTATTTACAATAACAACTTTTGATGAAACTAATTAATTATGGGCTTTATTAATTCTTTATGGAATATTAGGCGGACATTTTGAAAATGGCGGCCATTTTTCAAACTCTGACATTAGCCAAACATGTTTTGTAGAGTATTGTCCAGCTATGTGTCAAGTTTAGTGCTGCACAATCTTAATAATATAACTATTATTATTTACACAAATACATTGCTTTAATTTGAAATAAATGTCTAATATGGTCTAATATACAAACAAAGACGTGTGTGGCTATGTACGTATTCGTCCACACGCGACGGTATAGTAACTGGATCAGGCGATTTAAAACAACACCACCATTCACGAAGAAATACACAAAAAACATGTACTTACGCTGATTTCTACCATATACACATTCTACTTGAAGGTGTAGGCAGATTTTTCCACAAAAATCCTTAGTCTTTAACAATTGTATCCACCGGTTAAATTTCTTTATCTGGTATATTCCTTTCGGCAAAGTTGAACCACAATTTTAATAAATGTTTACCCGTAACTAGCGTATATATAGTACGGATCTCCAGTGTATCTTGAATGAATTCATTCTAAAAATATGCTTACGTTTTGTTTCATATCAACCGTATAGTGTATACAAAATCAACTTTGCGTTAAAGATTGCCCTAACATACTCAACACGATTAAGCTAATATTGCGGAGTATAACGGAAACTACACACATTATAAATGTTCGATTTATATATCTGTAGAGTTAACAGTATATAAACATTTTCGAAAATCAATGAATAAAAAAACATGTTGAAACATGTACTGAACTTTCTTTTTAAATCCCTCGGCGGGTTAACTCTGGGACTAATCTAATACATGCAAAACTGTTGAATTTTCGGATAATAAGATTATGCTCGGGCCACACTCATGTTTAATTGCCTTACGTATTTTTATTGTTTGAACTTTGTCACCATTAGGGTCTTCCTAACTTCAAATAGATGTGCACTTGTTTTAAAAGTATTTTTACAGGGTTTATTGTCCCGCCATTAGTATAAGGACATATTTGTTTGTTTATTTGTTTGTTTGTTTGTTTTATGATGTTTAAGTCATTTTCAACACATGCCAGGATTAGTCTGGACTATATGTGCGTGTGGTTTAAGCGTGGTATTTTATTGTATGTAGGACCTTGCTGCGAGAATGAGCGTGTACCTACAACAGAGCTACCAGGAGAGCCATGGTTCTCACGTCTAGTGGGGGAACTTGTTCGAAGGTTTGGTCAATACTTTAAAGTATTTCGAAATTCGTCCAAATTTCGGCCGACCTCCGGATCACGTATTCGTCATGCTTATAATTAAACTAGACATATATGTGTGTTCATGTTCTCACTATCTTCTCGTAATTGTGTAAGTTATAAGCATGTTTTGTTTGATTTTAATTGATTAATAAATATATTTGTATATAATACCTGTTATTAGTGTCTGTGTATTTGTCACGTCACGCCGCATGCTTTTTTTTTTAAGAATTAGGAGTGCCATTCGTCTCCTTAAACAAAATGACCCTGTGTATCTTACTATCTTAGTTATCCAGGTTTGTTGTCAGCAGTTTAAACAAAATCTGAAAACAACAATATCAATCGAAGTTAAAGAAAACATAATTAAACAAACCGGCAAAATAGCAAATACAATAATACGATATTTAAGAAATATGAACGATTGCACCCATTGTACCCACACTAGCCAATACGGACAGAGTAGACATAAAGTCGCTATACAGAGTTGGCGTGTGCACATTTAAAGCAGCGTAATGCATTTTCAAACTACTGCCAGTAAGTCTGAATATTACATGTCGACCATTGAATTTTCAGTCCGTAAATCTTCTCTTTCAATGTTTCATAAAGAGAGCTTTTCATTGAAAGTAGAATTGAATGTAGATTCTACATACATTATTTGTACAATGTCATTCTGACAGTCGATATATTTAGCCTTGGGCGGATTTAATCGAAGTACGTAATCCGTTCTAATTGAATACCTTTTGTGTTAAAATACCATGGTATTACACCACTGTCACGGAGGTAGTACATAGGCAGGTATTACATGTACAAGACTGTCACGGAGGTAGTACATAGGCAGGGACAACACTGTCACGGAGGTACTACATAGGCAGGGACAACACTGTCACGGAGGTACTACATAGGCAGGTATTACATCACTGTCATGGAGGTACTACATAGGCAGGGACAACACTGTCACGGAGGTACAACATAGGCAGGTACTACAACACTGTCACGGAGGTACTACATAGGCAGGGACAACAATGTCACGGAGGTACTACATAGGCAGGGACAACACTGTCACGGAGGTACTACAAAGGCAGGGACAACACTGTCACGGAGGTACTACATAGGCAGGTATTACACCACTGTCACGGAGGTAGTACATAGGCAGGTATTACATGTACAACACTGTCACGGAGGTACTACATAGGCAGGGACAACACTGTCAAGGAGGTACTACATTGGCAGGGACAACACTGTCACGGAGGTACTACATATGCAGGGTCAACACTGTCACGGAGATAGTACAAAGGCAGGTATTACAACACTGTCACGGAGGTACTAAATAGGCAGGTATTACAACACTGTCACGGAGGTACTACATATGCAGGGACAACACTGTCATGGAGGTACTACAAAGGCAGGTATTACAACACTTCACGGAGGTACTACATATGCAGGGACAACACTGTCACGGAGGTACTACAAAGGCAGGTATTACAACACTGTCACGGAGGTACTACATATTCAGGGACAACACTGTCACGGAGGTACTACAAAGGCAGGGACAACACTGTCACGGAGGTACTACATAGGCAGGTATTACATCACTGTCATGGAGGTACTACATAGGCAGGGACAACACTGTCACGGAGGTACAACATAGGCAGGTACTACAACACTGTCACGGAGGTACTACATAGGCAGGGACAACAATGTCACGGAGGTAGTACATAGGCAGGGACAACACTGTCACGGAGGTACTACATAGGCAGGGACAACACTGTCACGGAGGTACTACATAGGCAGGTATTACATCACTGTCATGGAGGTACTACATAGGCAGGGACAACACTGTCACGGAGGTACAACATAGGCAGGTACTACAACACTGTCACGGAGGTACTACATAGGCAGGGACAACAATGTCACGGAGGTACTACATAGGCAGGGACAACACTGTCACGGAGGTACTACAAAGGCAGGGACAACACTGTCACGGAGGTACCATATAGGCAGGTATTACACCACTGTCACGGAGGTAGTACATAGGCAGGTATTACATGTACAACACTGTCACGGAGGTACTACATAGGCAGGGACAACACTGTCAAGGAGGTACTACATTGGCAGGGACAACACTGTCACGGAGGTACTACATATGCAGGGTCAACACTGTCACGGAGATAGTACAAAGGCAGGTATTACAACACTGTCACGGAGGTACTACATAGGCAGGTATTACAACACTGTCACGGAGATACTACATAGGCAGGGACAACACTGTCATGGAGGTACTACAAAGGCAGGTATTACAACACTTCACGGAGGTACTACATATGCAGGGACAACACTGTCACGGAGGTACTACAAAGGCAGGTATTACAACACTGTCACGGAGGTACTACATATTCAGGGACAACACTGTCACGGAGGTACTACAAAGGCAGGGACAACACTGTCACGGAGGTACTACATAGGCAGGTATTACATCACTGTCATGGAGGTACTACATAGGCAGGGACAACACTGTCACGGAGGTACAACATAGGCAGGTACTACAACACTGTCACGGAGGTACTACATAGGCAGGGACAACAATGTCACGGAGGTAGTACATAGGCAGGGACAACACTGTCACGGAGGTACTACATAGGCAGGGACAACACTGTCACGGAGGTACTACATAGGCAGGTATTAAATCACTGTCATGGAGGTACTACATAGGCAGGGACAACACTGTCACGGAGGTACAACATAGGCAGGTACTACAACACTGTCACGGAGGTACTACATAGGCAGGGACAACAATGTCACGGAGGTACTACATAGGCAGGGACAACACTGTCACGAAGGTACTACAAAGGCAGGGACAACACTGTCACGGAGGTACTACATAGGCAGGTATTACACCACTGTCACGGAGGTAGTACATAGGCAGGTATTACATGTACAACACTGTCACGGAGGTACTACATAGGCAGGGACAACACTGTCAAGGAGGTACTACATTGGCAGGGACAACACTGTCACGGAGGTACTACATATGCAGGGTCAACACTGTCACGGAGATAGTACAAAGGCAGGTATTACAACACTGTCACGGAGGTACTACATAGGCAGGTATTACAACACTGTCACGGAGATACTACATAGGCAGGGACAACACTGTCATGGAGGTACTACAAAGGCAGGTATTACAACACTTCACGGAGGTACTACATATGCAGGGACAACACTGTCACGGAGGTACTACAAAGGCAGGTATTACAACACTGTCACGGAGGTACTACATATTCAGGGACAACACTGTCACGGAGGTACTACAAAGGCAGGTATTACAACACTGTCATGGAGATACTACATAGGCAGGGACAACACTGTCACGGAGGTACTACAAAGGCAGGTATTACAACACTGTCACGGAGGTACTACATAGGCAGGGACAACACTGTCACGGAGGTACGACATAGGCAGGTATTACAACACTGTCACGGAGGTACTACATAGGCACAACACTGTCACGGAGTTACTACATAGGCAGGGACAACACTGTCACGGAGGTACTACAAAGGCAGGTATTAAAACACTGTCACGGAGGTACTACATAGACAGGTATTACAACACTGTCACGGAGGTACTACATAGACAGGGACAACACTGTCACGGAGGTACTACATAGGCAGGGACAACATTGTCACGGAGGTACTACAAAGGCAGGTATTACAACACTGTCACGGAGGTACTATATAGGCAGGAACAACACTGTCACGGAGGTACTACAAAGGCAGGTATTACCACACTGTCACGGAGGTACTACAAAGGCAGGTATTACAACACTGTCACGGAGGTACTACATAGGCAGGTATTACAACACTGCCACGGAGGTACTACAAAGGCATGTATTACAACACTGCCACGGAGGTACTACATAGGCAGGTATTACAACACTGTCACGGAGGTACTACATAGGCAGGGACAACACTGTCACGGAGGTACTACATAGGCAGGGACAACACTGTCACGGAGGTACTACATAGGCAGGGACAACACTGTCACGGAGGTACTACAAAGGCATGTATTACAACACTGTCACGGAGGTACTACATAGGCAGGTATTACAACACTGTCACGGAGGTACTACATAGGCAGGGACAACACTGTCACGGAGGTACTACAAAGGCAGGTATTACAACACTTCACGGAGGTACTACATATACATAGACAGCGACAACACTGTCACGGAGGTACAACATAGACAGCGACAACACTGTCACGGAGGTACAACATAGACAGGGACAACACTGTCACGGAGGTACTACATAGGCAGCGACAACACTGTTACGGAGGTACAACATAGACAGCGACAACACTGTCACGGAGGTACTACATAGGCAGCGACAACACTGTCACGGAGGTACTACATATGCAGGGACAACACTGTCACGGAGGTACAACAAAACAGCGACAACACTGTCACGGAGGTACTACATATGCAGGGACAACACTGTCACGGAGGTACAACATAGACAGCGACAACACTGTCACGGAGGTACAACATAGGCAGCGACAACACTGTCACGGAGGTACAACATAGGCAGGGATTTTTGATACGCTTTTTGATCACCTTAGTCGAACGCTCGAAGTGAGCTGATTTGACCGCTCTTCGTCCGTCGGTCCGTTAATTCCTGCCTAAACCGATGCCAATTTTGATTAAACATAACATGGATGATCCTTTTAACGTTGTATAAATAATGCTTACTCAATAGCAAAAATGGGCACCCTTACCAAAAATAGCACAAACCTTAAAATATCTTCTTTTTCACAAATCGGTGAAAATATGTTGACAGTTTCTTTCATAAATGATCACTATACCGTAGTCTATCAACAAAATTAATGTACAAATGAAGTCACTTGGAATATAGGGGAACACTGAAACAAATAACTGAAAAACAAGGTTCATGCCGAGATCAATTAGCGCGCTGATCAATTAGTGTTTTATCCGTATCTTGACATCAGTTGCCCGCGACCTAAAACTAGTTTCCATGATGCCTAATTCCGATTAGATCCGTAAACTTAGCTCACGTTTGTCACAGAATCAGGTATATAGCAACTATTGGGCATGATGCACGGCTAGAATAAGACCACATGCCCCAGCGGCCTTGTTTGCCACTGACCGTTCCAAGGCGGTAGCCCTATTGTCTTTCCTTTTAAAGTTGTTTGTTTCTGTGCGTGTTTGTGGTTGACTGTGGTCCTTGAATGCTACATTTCCTGTTCGACTTTTATATCTACTTTGAGGGTAATACTTCTGAGTGGGATAAGAACATCAGTGATAACATTTTATTTAAATGCATTTATACATTAACCATGTTACGTGCCTTTATCCTTACTGTTTAATACTGCATAGTTTAAGTATATTAGGGTTTAAAAAACCCCACCTACTATAGGCATTGTCATGATATAACGCAATAACATTTTATTTGTATGTATTACATTAATGCAAAACAGAACATTTATTTTGACATGTACAACGTACATCATCATATAAATAAAAACACATATGTACATACATATTAGTCGGGTAACTAAGTATGTATTACGTGTTAACTTATGAACATCACAGTAACATAATGTTTATGTCTATAAAATCGCACTGAGAATTATAGTTTTTAATGTTAACACCTCCTTTATGTATATTGCTAACTTCTGTAAAACTGTTTCATATTCTGACTACACTAAATCTAAAGTTAGACATAATAATGTTTGTTAATAAGACTCTTCCCAAATCAATGTAACATGGGCAAATAATTATAAAATGATATTCATCTTCTTAATCTATAGTATTACAACAACATTGGCAATAACGTTCATTTCTTGGAATTTTATTTAATTTCTAGAACATCTTCCAGCTCGAATTCTCAAAGAGTTTACTGAAATTCTATATCATTTTGAGAACTTAGCAAAATATCTAAAACATATACTTCATAATTTAATTTAAAATTTACACAATTATTATTATTTCAAGTACCACTGGATTCCTTTTTCATCACCAAAATTTGAATAAGACAATCTGTCAATCGCTATTTAACTGTACGCAACACATGATGTTTACAGTACTTAATCTATTCCATATACTTGCAAAATAGTTTTCACATAAAATACTGTTTTACATTTGAAATCCAATTCGTTTAAATCATTTACTGATTGATTATATACACCACTTAAAAAAAATGTTTTCAGTATTCAACAGTTTAAACCAGTATTAAACAATACGGATATAGGGATTTGCAAAGTATATCTACCCAAATCACAAAAAAACACCCGCAGAATATATACTATTTCTAACGTTTAGCTACCTTTTAAAAAACGTTAAAGATATTCTCCTCTAAGTATATCACCAACTTTCCGAAGAATAGTTTAGATTGAACCAACAATCAGCTGACATACAAGGTTAAGTCTTAGTGTTGTTGGTTTTTACATTTAGATACTAAAACATTATTCTATACATTCGTGATTAAGTGGGCGAAGTGCCAGTGCAATTAAAAACTGTCCCTAGATAATTAAAATTGTTATGAATGTTGTTTAACGGCTCATCAACACAGTATAGGTTATTTAGAGCCGCCCCAGAGAGAGGGGAAGGATACATAGGAATCCGGGAACCTGCCCTACTCTTATTATCGAATAGATTCCTATGGTTCTTTAACGTGCTCGGAGGATAGACCGATACACGGGACCGCCCGGTTTACGTCCCCATCCGACGGACGAGGCTAAGGGCACGTGTCTTGCCCAAGAACACACCGACGGAACTCAGTGGCACCACGGAGGATTGAACCCGGGGCCTCCGGTTATAATTAAAATTGTAAACTACTTCAATAGAATCATTATTATATGTCCAAATTTCATCGTTTAATCGCTTAATAAGTCCACCTCTTTTTCTTAATCCATTATTTTCGTGTGTTTTTTTATTAATTAACTTCTGGTTCCCATCTATTAGAAACTCAAAAGAATATAAAGAAAATTGTGTTTGGATATTACTAACTGTTTGTTTGTGTACAGCTATATGTCTCTTTTTGGTGCTGTCTGAATTTAAAATAAGCAACACTTCTTTAATCATTAACCAGAGATGATGAAACTTTAACTGCAGTATTTTCTAAAAAGTTTGAATAGGTCTGCTCCACTGCTACTTATTCTCATGAACTACTGATCATATCTCAATAATAAAAAAACATCTAACATTAAACCCTTTCTTCTAATGTAAATCTATATTGCTAAAAACTGAGATTACCTTCACAGACGCTAATCTTTCAATCAAGTTGCTATTATATTATCATTCAGTTGTCTGTTGTTTATAACTATGATAATTTACCAATTCTTCATATTCTAACCATGATATTTCCTCCAATTCCTCACATTCTAATCATGAAACAACATTCTATTTCAGATGTCTATCATATGCATATTGTAACATTATGCAACACCGATGCCAAATTAAAAACATGTTCTTTTTGTCTCATGATGACTAGTTTATCTAGTTTTCAAATCGTTCATGATAAATGATTGTTGACAATTACAAATAAAACAATTCTGACATCTACACGCTGTTCGTTTATTTTTATCATATTCATTCCCATTACTGTTATGTAACCATTACTGTTATGTAACTGTTCTGACCAGCTTGTGAAACTTTGTATCACTGTTTACTTGTAAATCCGAATAATCATTACAACTCCTAACACATGATTTAACATTTTGATACATATCTCGAATAACTCTCAAAGGTTTACCCTGTATACCATTTGTATAACGTTTTAACCATAACCCATGGCTATATATATCTTATCAAAATATTTTCTCACATTAACAAACGTTCAATATAATATTTTTGTTTCATTCAGTTATTCGAAACAATAATATAAATGGTACATAATTTGAAGGATGTCCCTTTATAAAACCAATCTGCGCATCTGATACCGTGGTGTTGTTCTCACAAACGAACACTATACGTTTATTAAAAATCGGTCAGCAACCACACATTTATTGATGTAAGCCTATAGCCATTAAATAGCGTATGGATTATTAAGCATTACACAGGGTGTCTGTATCAATGAATTAAAAACAAACAATCATAAAACCCTGTTCCTCTATATAAACATTTACATAAACTTTAAACACAGTGATCAACGTGCTACATTCCGTCCTGATAGGGTAACGCAACTCTTGATCGTTTTTCTTGTCAATGTTGGCATGGTGTAAGTATTTTTCATTTATAATAAACTTATATCCTAATATTGTTAGAACGGATTGTTCTTAAAGGTTTCATTAGAGGAGGAGGTGTTGACGTCTGATGCCAGATGACAGCATAATGGCGTCAACAGAAACAGCTGCTGAGGCTACAGCGGCTTCTATCCCAGATATGGCGGGAAAGTTCCAAGGACTGATGTGTTTGAATGTGGTATTTGTTCGAAGAAAAATAACTTACTGAGGCATCAAATTTGACGTCAACACCTCCTCCTGTAGGTTTACCACCACCAATTACATGTAAACCTCCGAGGTGTAGTCGAATGTAGTTCCTATAATAAAAAGTAATCCATCTTTTTTCGATGGAAATGGGCATTATAAGTAGGGGGAAACTGCCCATTTCTATTCGATTTTGTGGTTATATGTATAAGAAGCGTATTAATAGGTTTTACTGGATCACTGATGAACATTTTCGAAATTTCGACTCTATGCTTACACTTTGTGAGCAATGAAGACAGTCGATCAATAAAAACAGCTGTACACTTGACCTGTTTAGTAAACAAACAAGAACTTTCTTACATGTCTTGTGACCCCACGTTTTCTGGTGATTTTTCAAGTGGAAAAATAGTTTTCTATATGAACATTACACTGCTGCATTATCCATACTTGAGTTGAATTTGCAGGAAATCATTAATATGTGACACTTTAACATTGGTGTCTATGGGGGAAATAATTAGTGCTTTCATACCTGTAATGAAACATTTAAGAACGATCCGTTTAAAGGTTCCATTACATAAAGACCATCGTTATCATCGTATTCGTCAGAGTTTCATTTTCCATTCCGGCGTCCATATTTTTGAAGAAAAAAAAGCTGATATTAGCATATATCTTGATCGCAAACTTCCAGACTCTGATTTACAATCTTAGAAGCAACATTTTACCGTTATTACACAGTGCTCAAGTGACAAGTTTTGTAAAATTTAAAAATCGCACCATTTTATTTATAAACTGATTTCGTTACTAGACCAATATTATAGTTCATGGCGTTTGCAAGAGTACTGAGAATTCGCAAATGCTGGTATTGTAACAGTACGTGGAAAAACCGTGCTTGTGCTGTGATTTAGGTACATCCTTGAATACAGGGGATTGCTTAGTGTATCCGTATATTTTAATACCTGAAATGGACTATGCTAAGATCTAAAAATGAATGATGAGGCATTATTATAATATGAAGTACCTGGTATTTGGAAACAAAACAGACGTTATTTTACAAATAAAATAAACATGTCAAATAGTAGTCGACACTCCTAAATAGTCGTGTTTATTTCCGCATATCATAATTATATTCATTACATTTATGTCACAGAATGTATACCTCACAGAATGTACACCTCAGTAATATGATTCCGTAATATTCAATTAAACTGAGTGCCTAGAGGTTTAAAATCGTACACAAGACTCAAACCATCAGTGTTTTTTTGAAGACCTGAAAACTTTAAAAATCCATATATTTGTAATCCTCTATACTTTCGAAGAGATATTTAGCAAGGTTATAGGGCAATGTTTAAATTGTATACCTACCCATTCAAAAGCACTAAATTGTGGCAACATGTATGTGTAATTATCATCGAACTGAGACTAGACGTACTATTTGATGCTTTTAGAGCGATTTTACAGTAACAAATCCATAACTTAAATTGAAAAAATACATTGATGCGTTCATCAAATATTTTTTTCAAAATATTCGAAGTTCATTCCCTTATATATTAGGATATAAGTTTACTATAAAATGAAAAATACTTACACCATGCCAACCTTGACAAAGAAAAACGATCAAGAGTTGCGTTACCCTATCAGGACGGAATGAAGCACGTTAATCAATGTGTTAAAGGAAAGGGGTTATATGAGTGTTTGTTTTTAATTCATTGATGGAGACATCTACCTATGGAGCATTAACATGATCTAACACAACAGTGTACCATGTAAACAATTAATATTCTTGTAAACTTGCCCTTCTTAGATTGTTTAATTCTAGCGACTCCCACTTCTGGGGTTGGTTTCATAGGCCATGTATCCTATAGAATTTTAAAAACAATGTGACAGTCATGCCAGGCTTTTATTAGTATAGATCATCTGCAGCGCTTGCTTGTTTTCAAGACAAACGTCTATATAGAATAGTTCTTTTAAAACATGTTTGAAGTTTGCCGCGATTCTGATATCGTTTCTGGATGCAAGTTCTGTCGAAGATATACCATATGGAAGAATCTTCCTCAAACGGGTTATCGATGAGTCGCCAGATTTTTTCATTATTGTTTAATATTAGAATTTCTATAAATATGATCGCTTAGGTGCAAACGGTTTCTTAAAATACAATTTATTATCTTTATTTTGATATAAGTTTCATATTTTTATGTTAAAAGGATCTTGGTCTGTTTTCGAGTTAAAATTCACCATCTAGTGTCCTGATATGTTTTATATAAAATTCTTAAAATATGTCGAACATGTGTTTTTTAATTGTAAATATATCGCATAATGACGAAACTGAAGCCTTAGCTGCAAACGGTTCTAAATAGATATAACAATAATCTTTATTTTGATATAGCTTTATTTTTTTTATAGATGGTCTGTTTTACAAGCAAAGATAGCGATTCTTTTAAATTATTAAATTGTTGTTGATGTTGTTGTTGTTGTTGTTGTTGTTGTTGTTTGCGATAATCACATTAAGCAGACGACGCTGAGAAATATATATCATGAAGAGTTGTATGCATAAAAGTTTAATTCATGCAAAAACCCATTACACATGTATTTCTCTGTCCAATGATGGTATTTCCCTTTCTTTAACATTTTAGGCAAAACAGGAGTCAGAACGAAACTTTTGCTATATCAAAAATGATGATATTTTTAACTTTTAAACAGCTTTTTATAGAATTTCTCACTATTATAATGCCATTTCAATAAAAATACACTTTAAAAAAGCTATTCTCAGTTACAGCTTATTAAAAGCTTGTTTATAATAACGTATTTCATGTAAATATTAAACTGATTTTTTAAAAATGTGTTTTGCTTAAATTTACTAAAGTGCATTTATAGTTTCACTCCATATGGTCACTGTAGATACATAATGATTCCCAATGTTTTATGGCCCCCATAGTGTAAGAGTGTAAGTGTAAGTGTGACGGCCGACACGCTAAATACCGATATCGATATCTGCGGGAGATAAATCAGTACTAAACTATCACCAAGTTACATTTCGTGAAATTATTGTTTTTTTCAGTCGATTTCGATTTGAGGAAGATTCTTCCATATGCAGAACGACAGAAAGACACTAAATTAATAAATAAACACAGAGGGAAACTTTATCATTATATCGACGAACTAAATGTGGATGGTCAAAAACACTATAATTTTTTTTTTTTTTTTTTACAGCCACGTGTTTCCCATTTCAATGTTTTTTTTCTGCACAAAGGGTCAAGACGTTTGTACTTACAAGCGTCGACGATGATCAAGACTAATCCGGCTATCGCCTACAGTCGTTTCGTCATCGTTAGCTACTTTAACAAATAGAGACGAAAACATGCGTTACGATGATTTCCAGCATTTGTATGGAAATAATCTCCTATTCCCAATACCCTGCTGGAAATCTCTCACAGTGTAGCCCAGTTATTGACTATCGTTAGCTCTGATTATTCAATCCCTACTTCGTCTCGACTCTTCTTCTTTTTCTTTTTCTTTGGTTGGCTTGTAGTTGTAGGTATATCCCGAAACATTTCTTTTATTTCCGTTAATGTTTGGGAAATGTGAGTTTCCACTATAGTCGTTCGAGCTTCCAGTTCCTCGAAACGCTCGGATAAAGCGCTCTCTTGTTTATCCGTCTGTTTCTTATCCATTTCCCGCTTATATTTATGGAATTCCGCTTGTGGCATGTTTACATACCATCGTTCTTCGAGAGTGGTATTCTGGTGGGTTCCTAGAAATAAGACATACGCAATAAAGTTGTTTCAACATAAAAACGAGGGATGGACTTATTTCTTTCGCGGAAATATGGAGCATGCTATTGACCTGTTTTTAGATCATTTGGGGAGCAGCAGAAAATGGTGAATAGCGAGGCTCTTTCAAGTCATTTAGCGCGTTTTTTCCGAAGCCAATGAACCAGGCGTTTAATAATAAGTTTCTGACATAGCATCCTACATGTATCTATAATGCACAAGTAAGAGGAAACGGACATTTGATCGATCCTTACTCTTTCTCTGCTGTTTGACATGAGACTAATAAACAAAACAGTGATAGACATTTAAATGTTAAATGATACACTACTTAGCTACTTAGTGCATGCTGACTGTCAATGCGACACAGGGGACCAGCATAGCCCCTTGGCAGCCTGCACATCCACTTAGTGTGATAAGGCTGTAAACATGTAAAGAAAGAAACGGTCAGCTAGCGAAACAATGTTGGAACTCGGCAGGTCTACACAGGTCGCATATAGCATGTTGAATGTTTTCACACTCACATGCTTATTTATAACCACATTTATTAAATAATATGCAACAAAAACTTACCTAGCGTCCCATGTTCAATCAATACATTGGAGATACGGCTGCTGGCTGGAAAGTATGACTCTATCTGTACCCCTAAACTCACAGATTCTATTCTCCACGTGACCCTGTTCTCTTGGAGAGTCATGGAATACGAGTCGTTCATCATCGCTATGAGAAGATTGAGCAATATTATTGTGCTGAGAAGTATGTACACTATATAAAACAACTTCAAGTAAGCAACGGAAGATGTACGACCTATTAGTTTAAAGTTTTCTTCGAGAACGCCATCGAACAGTTCGCCCATCCCGATCATCATATTAAACGTCAGAAATAAAGTATCGGCTGGAGTATCGTAGCCTAGAACAACCTCGCTTGACGCTTGAAACAAAACATGGAACGCAAAACCAAACGCCAGAATAATAAACACGTAAACGATCAGGAAGCGCAAAACATCTCTGACAATCATGCTGATCAACATCCGGTAGAAGTAGTGTATCAACCGAATACCTCTAGTGAACGATATAGTCAACAACCAGCCGATACAGATAGCTGCGGCCAATACGTAATCCTGGTACGTGTATCGCGTAGTGAACAGTCCGACCCACATGAACACTAACACTGCAAAGACAATACACACGGCGATAAACGCATATGACCAAAGAACTGACAGTACCATCGCGATGCCACTCTTTCTGCTAAGCCGTGACCTTCGTCCAAGGTCATCCGATATGAAATGTCTGATAATTGAATAAATGACGTATAGTATAATTAATGCTGGCTCCATTGGAATAATGACGTAAAGTAAAATATAAGATGGATCGGAAGAGTTGATTCTTGTTTCATTCACTCGCAAAGTTTTAAGAAGGTCCACGCCTACATAGGTAAATATGCTCATATATGCTATGTGGAGGATCATGAGCAAAACAAATATTCGAGAGACCATTGACATGTAATATCGCTCAATCATTTGAACAGGCGGAATATCTAACATTTCTGAAGCTCTAGATTTGTCGTTCTGTGAGATTAGCCATTCCAGTCCGGAAACTCGACCTTCAGAACCGACGCTGCCTTTTGTGTCGTCACATTTGCTCGGCATCACACGACGCTTCCCACAGCATAGATCTACGGCAATATCAACATTATTCGTCCTAGGAGTAAGACCGCTGATGTCAAAATTTAATGTGGTCGGTTGTCCAGTTTCGAACATAGTAACGCCGGGCATAAGTAACAGGCGCGATAGGATTTCTGGAGATCCCAGTTTGAAACCCTGTTCTAGAACGCTCAATCCTTCTTCGTTACGGACATCTTGTATGGCGAACAACGTTGCCTCACGTTTTCGCTTGATAAAATCAGAAGTGTTTTCCTCTTCAGGGAAGGATGTATTTGTTTTTATACACCACCAACGGACAATGTTTTCAAGTACTGTATCAAATACGCTCAAATGGCTCTTAATTCTTTGTGGGTCAAGTACGCATGCGCGAGTCAGCCGGTGAAGTACGGTCTCGCCGATACAATCTTTAATTGAAATATCTGCACCTAGTTCTATCAGACGTTTAACGCACTGTGCGTGACCTTTATCCGCCGCTAGATGGAGCACCGTCTCGTTTGTTTTATAGGTTTGCTCGTTTATTCTTGCGTCGCGTTTCATTGTCTCAAATATGCGCAACATGGTTTCTAATACTTCTGGTTCATCCGTTCTTACAGCGTCGTGTAAAGGCGTCAATCCATCTTGATCCCGGTCTTTGAAACGTACGAATCTAAACACCCAAAGAACATCCGGTTTGGCGAATTTTCCTGCAGTGTGAAGACAATTATTTCCGAGATTGTTCTTAGCATTAAGACTTTCCCAATCATGCGTCTTCATAGCATACTGAACCAGCGTCTTTGCAGTTTCTGCTGTCATGTGTTTTGAATATGCAGCGACATGAAGAGCTGTATCGCCTTTCTCGTTTTTAATGTCCGCTTTAGCTTTGCACTTCAACAAACTAGCAATGGTCTTACTAAATCCATTTAAACATGCGATGTGTAGTGCAGTGTTGCCTTGTTTGTTTTGAGTATTTACAGAAATTTTGGAATTGAACATGTCTATCACTTCATATTGGTCCGTCATCGCCGCATGATGCAAACAAGTGCTGCCATCTACACTGGAGCTCATGGCGTCCATCCCAAGCTCAAGTAGAAAATTAATTTTATCACATCTGCCGTTGCTTGCAGCTAGACACAAAGGCTGCCGTGACGAAGCTGTATCGGCCGTACCCCTGTTTGACACCAACAAGGCTAACAAATCGTTATCGTCCTGTTCTATTGCGTAGTCCCATGCATCATGTCCCTCGTGGTTTCGATGCGTTACGTTAGCCCCTTTCTTTATCAACTCGTAAACTATATCGACGTGTCCATTTCTAGCAGCATGGAGTAACGGTGTATCGCCTATTTCATCTTGTACGTCAATTATTGCACCCTTTTTAATAAGCAGCTGTACTACTTCAAGGCATCCTTCTTTTGCTGCATGGTGAATCGGCGTTTCTCCGCCACGTATACGAAGGTTCACCGAAGATATATCCGAATGATGTAGCAAAAGGGAGACTATTTCAACATTACCAAAAGCTGACGCGATAATTAGCGGTGCGACTAAGCCTAATTTTCGGGTTTTATTTGGATTGGCTCGTCCTTTTTGGAGAAGAACAGCAACGGTTTCAGGATGTTCGTATCTCACTGCCCAGTACAATGCAGTCGACCCTTTGTCATTTTCTACTTCGGGGTCCGCTCCGCAGTCCAGTAAGACCGTCACTGTGTCAGTATGTCCCCATCTAGACGCCCAAAGAAGCGCAGTGTCTTTTTTCCCATTCATGTGATTAACGTTTAGACCATGATCTAAATAAAGACGTACTAAGCTCGAATGACCGTGGTATGCTGCTAGGTGAAGACATGAAAGCAATCGTGGCCTTTGGCCCTGAATTTCCACAGCCGTTTCAAGTTTAATTAACTCTTTCCTTTGATGTGCATTGCTAACTTTACTCAAAATAAGTTTTACCATCTCAATATCATTCTGTTCAGTAAGAATATGCAATGCATTGTTCCTCCCATGCATCCCCGACCGCTGTACATCGTGATGTGACAACAGAAATTCATCATTTCCGGTCAGTATCAGCTGTTCTGCAATATTTCTTTTGCGTTGGGAAAGAGCGTAGTGCAGAACATTTTCATTTGTGTCGGGCTTCCTCACGGTCCAAATTTGGTCTACCTTACCAATCTGTGCTATGAGTGATAGGACCTGAAATAGAGGGAATATTGTTGTGGCTAGACGTCTAACATCTCCTCGAGAATATTCCGGGGACATTGGAAGTATTCAGACAACTACCGCTATTGAAGCCATCCTAACAACTTTGACCAACACCAAGAGGAACTTGACCAATATATGTCCCAGACAATATGGCGGATTGCGCTACACAAGAAGGCATTTAAGAATTAACTAGAACGAATTCGACGTCACAAAATACCCACGTTTTCTTCACACAGGTCACTTCCCTTTAACCCTGTATCCATTTTACAAGTAATTGTTTTGATCGTTCTTTGATACTCAGATCAGAAATAGTACTATTGATACTCAGATCAAAAATAGTATTATTTATGCCTTTCTGTATACATGTATGACATTGTAAATGAATAAAAAATGGTTAGGGTATTTGTGTATTTAAACTGTTGACCCCTATCCCAGAGTCCCATGGTGACCTTGGAGCAAATTATACTGATATTCCCAAATTCAATACATTTTATTGAGAAAGAAAAATAGATATTTCACCGATTTTACCTCCCTCCCCCACCACCACATCCTAACCCCCCCCCCCCCCCCCCCCCCCCCCCCCCCCACACACACACACACCCACACACCCAGTCCCACAATATATACACTGTAATCCCTTCATCAAAATGTTCATTTGAGACATAATTAAAAAAAACAACCTTTTACCCTCAACCCACCCCTTCCAACCCCAACCCCAGGGAAAACGTCCGAGTTATAAATAATAAATCATTTGACATACTGTATATCTCTTTCATAGACGACTATGATACCAATTAACGTGCAAAAGTATGAAAAATTACAACGTTATTGAATTATTAGTGTATTTGATGCCCCTTCCTCCAGGCCCCACCGATGGCGTAGGAGGAAACATATGTATACAGTGTAATCCCATCATTATAATGTTTCATTTGAGACATAATTATCAAAAAATATATTTTTAAAAATACTCCAAATCTGGACCATCAAAATAATAAATTCGAAATAATATGTTGTTTATCTTTCATAGACGTTTACATACACCAAGTTATGTGCGAGAATATAGAAAAATGACAGTGTAATTGAATTTTTAGTGTATTTGACCTTTTGACACCCATGAGGGACCCTTGGTGCGGAGCCATCATCATAATTGAGACATAATTAAAAAACAATTGAAGTCATACCCTAAGTTTGGTTAAATTCCGTTGAGCGGCTTAGGAGGAGATGCGGTAACGGACGGACGGACGTACCGACGGACAAACGGAGGCGATTTTAATATACCCTGTTTTTTTTCAAAAACGTGGGTATAATAATATTATGAATATAATGGGAAAATATGCAATTTGAGCTCATTAAGTTATCTTCAGAAACGGTATACAACAACTTACCTCGTCTTTGTCACCGGCATCTACTGCCATAAACATTTGTTCTCCGAGGCGTTGGCTGATTTGTCGCTGTGACGTTTCCTTTGACAGGTGTCGCCCAGTTATAACTATATTAGTTGCAGCCGTAAACAGCCTCTTCTTATATGAAGAGTCTTGACTGGATACGTCTTCTTTCTGTCGCTGTGTAATACAGAAACGTACATGCACATACATTAAGCCGTCTGTGGCATGAAATAGGTGCTAATTTGCTACTGTCAATAAGTTATATTTAAATAAGGATATACGTGTAGTTTGTATTCTTTTCATGCTTATAAGGAATAAACAGATTTGTTTTGAAACATTTCAGAATCGTCTTTGTTAATAGTTATACGAATGTTCCAAAACGTGACAAGGAAACTTTTATGATTCGATAATAGAGTTTTGAACAGAATGATTTGGTATTTTGGTCTGACTTAGTACTACATGTATGCTGTGATACTCCTAGAATGATACATGACATACCAAGCAGACTAATATGAGCGGGACGGAAGGCGACGCGTACTAACCCTCTCTCTAACAGCGCGTAGCTGCACAAAGTCCCCATCCTCCCCTTCCTGCTCCTTTGGTGTTATCGTTAGCTTCCGTCTCGACATGTTTACGTGTAGAACGCGTATCAGTTATCACATACTGCCAACTGCTGACTCTTCATTTACCCTAAAACGCATAAACCAAACAAATTACAGTTTAATTAGATGCATGTCATATTATGTAATCTTGTATAATTGGAAAAGCACATTGTTTAACACAAGTACGTTGTGCATAACCTCAGTAGATGTCGCATATACTAGTATCAAGTTAATTAATACTATAATTCAATCAGTTTTCATGAAAAATTCCACAAACTCGCAATTACCCTCGCTATTTCAATTGAATGACGAATTATCACGGACAAAATCCCAACGCCATTTGAAATGTGAATGTTCAAAAGTAGAAACAATAGGCCCAAGAGGGCCCGCGGAAGCTCTACGGTTTAACATGGCTTGTATAACAAGGAGAGGGTGGGGTTGATGGGGTGTCAGATATGGATGGTATTCATACGTGTCCGAGTTTTTTATTGAATACATATTCTGAACATTTTCTTTTCCTGTTCAAATTTAGCTGTTTTTTTTTATATATTTTTTACAAGCTATCATTGATATAAACTTTGGTAATGAGCAGATAAAAATAAAGGAGCTAGAGTGATATCACACCAAAATATAGCATTTTAATATAAATTCAAGGCCATTACTGCTGTATGGCTACCTTTTGAACATGTCCACACGTTCTTCTATGACCTAGATAACTTTATATATGAAATGTGGCTAGTTTTCAAACTTTCCGAGCTTTTATCGATATTAACCATCCAAACGACTTTGGTAAAAAATCATATGAAAAATGAAGGACATACAGTGTTAACATAGCAATACATAGCGCTTTTCATTCAATCAAAGGCTACAACTCTGTCTCCGCTAAATATTTACTGGTAATTAACTTATTCAAACTTTTATTGATACACACTCTGACAAAGTTTGGTAAAGATCAGATGAAAAGTAGCTAGAGATTTAACAAAGCAAGATATAGCTGATTTTTCAATAAATCAAGAATCATTACTCTAGTGTTACTAATCCGATCTGGCCGGTTTTTAAATTTGCCCGAAGCAACAATCTGGTTGGTAAAGTTCGGATAGACAATAAAGGTGCTAGAGCCTCTATCACATGTATATATTTTTTTAATAATTCAAGGGACATAACACTGCTGTTTATAGTCCAACATGTCTAGCTTTCGAACTTGTCCGAGTTTTAAATATTAACATGTTATGAACATCCTGCCAAAGACTGGTCAAGATAAGATGAATAATGAAGGAGAAAAAGTACTATCAAAGCAAAATATAGTTTATAAAACAAGGGCCACCACATCTCTGGTGTAACCAATCCGATCAGGCTGGTTTTTGAAACTGTCCGAACTCTCATTTTTATAAAGAGTCTGACACAGTTGGGTAACAAACTGAATGCAAAATGCGAGTGTTAACATAACAAAAGAGTGAAGTGGCGGACGACGACGGACGAATGACGACGGACAACACGCCATCCCATATAAAATAAGATCGCCTGACCTTCGGCCAGTAGAGCTAAAACGACTTTAATAGCCCTAACCAGAATCAACGACTGAAAACATTAAAGTATCTAATTATCATTTATTTAACTTCTTCTGACGTAGTTGTGGGTTTTCAGGTTGTCCATGTACGTCAGACGTTTATTATGGTATCGTTGAACATTAATAAACGTTCACTGCAGTTAAATTACGACGCAATTACTTACGACCTTCAACTGGTCACATAGTATATGAAACTAGTGTATTCATTCACTATGTCGAATATAGTATAACACCGTCTATTTAAAGGAGATAGGTGGGGTATTTTGATGAACGTTCATTTACATATGATACTTCGAGGCTGTCGTAAATTCTTGTTTTATAATTTTATTGAATTATGTACAAATGATAGCAATATTAACCTGATATGAATTAATTAAACCCAGCTAAGGCGTCGAGTTTACCAGATCAAACATTGACAATGCGCACATTCCATATGAAACTGAACCACATATAAGGTGTTCAACTGTATTTGGACTGACACCCAATCAATCTTCCAGACTGCCCCAGTCCCATTAAGCGAGAGGGATGGGGAAAGAATGATCCATATTGTGAATTATTATATACGAAAAAAATTGAAATGAGTTTTACGGCGCACCAATACAAGACAGGTTATATGGCTCCAAAGAGGAATGAACATGCCAGACTCATTCTCCATTTACATCTAGATAGAAATATGGAGAATGGGCATAGAACCTTCTAATCTGCAGAACTGCAGAGTTGCTGTAATTCTACAGCTGACACGCCATTTTTGTCTCGCCGTTTCGAAGAAAAAAAGAGAGATAGGTGTTGCTTTTCCGGCGGCGGCTGCGGCGAAGGCGTCAACATTCAACTTTTACGTTTAGGTCATTTTCTCACAAACTGTATGCACTAGACCTTTCAAACGTTGCTTATAGTTGTATCTTGGGTGGTACATCACAACGTGACAAAGCAATTGTGGAAGTGACCTTGACCCTTCAAGCAAAGGGCAGATAACTTAATAATGTTTACCTTCAACTTATGCGTTTAGGTCACCTTTTCACAAACTGTATGCACTAGACCTTTCAAACTTCGCTTATAGTTGTTTATTGGGTAGTACATCACAAACTGTAAATTCCATTATTTTTAGTTACTAAAATGTTTAAAAACTTTCATTTAAGCAACATTTATCTTTTATTTTTAAGTACCGCCCCCGTTAGGCGAGACATGTGAATCCGCGGATTTCTTGTTATATACAAGTACACAGTTCCGTGCTGTGATCCTAGTGTTATGGGTGTTTGAAGTTCGTACGTTGTACTTACTATAGATTAGTTAGAAACGCAAACACATGTCAATAGAAACGGGTCAATAAACGAGGTCTACAGCGACACATTATTGAACATAAATATTTTAACATGTCATTGAACTTATTGAAGAAATTTGCTTCGTTGCGTGTATATATGAAATATTGATATGCTTTCTTGCCTGCGGAAACCTGTTAGTATATAATGTGTGTAAGCTCATGTAACCCATGTTTAGAGGAAAAAAATTCTTTAGTTCTAATCTTTAATACAATATTTAATGCATTGTACCATAGCTCTAATGGTTTTCCTTTGTTCTTGCTTATGATATAATGTTCATAAACCTGCTGAAGGTCTGAGCCTAAACCGTGCTATAACTCCCGGTATATTTCAGTCGTGATATAAATGACAGATTCGGCAGTTATACCATGGTCTACCCAATTTATACGCGCGTAGTTGTAATGTAGTTGACACAACCTGTCAATCAAAATGTCAATTACCGGCACTGAATGGCTATGGTACAAAACATGTATAGCATATTTTTCTCGTATGCGATTTATACTGCACTCTGGGGCCTGCGGTCCTCATGAAGTAGTATAAATCGCATACACTCGAACAATTATGCTATACATATTACATGTATTGTAAACTGTTGAAAAATAAAGATATACATACTACTCTTTTGTAATTATTAATACCATATTTATTTTAAGATTATATCACGTGGGTTATGTATAGAGTATGTGTATTATACTTACGTTCATTCTTTTTATTAAACCCATGGTTTACTGTTTTGCTAAAAACAAACATTCGATAAGGTAATAGTTTATGTCTGTACTATTTAAACACTACTTCAACGGTGGTTTGACATGTATAAAAACGGTATTTATTAAAATCTTCATAGTATAGATAAGTATATATCATCGAAATAGTATATTTCAAAAAATACTCATAGCCTACATAACCGAATAAAAACAACGAGAACAGTCAACACAGTTATGAATATACGCGAATTTATTAATGAGAAACATATTTTGAGCCTAATAAAAATTAAAGCAGGCTTGTTATTACAACTATCAATAATCAAAAGGTGTGATATTGCGGTATGTTTCTATAGCATCAAATAGAATTTCGACAAATTCAATAGTTCACATTGAAGCTGATCCTTTCTTTCAAGTGTGTCAGTGCTAATACTAAGGTAAGGTAAATACACTAATACACATGATAAAGCTGCACAAATATGTATACGCATGTAACAAACAATTCAATAATTAATAAAACACGCAAACGAAAAACCAGCAACAATCATTTACCTTAAATTACATTTAAATCCTTCCTCGACTTTCAGTAGTCACAACTATCCTTTCAGTAGTCAAAACTGTCCATGTATTTAAACGTGTTTGTATAAAGTGTAAACGAGATTGGAAAAAAGTCACGTAGAATAACGGTTATGAAGCATGTGTGGGTGTGGGAGGAAGCTCGGTTAAAAGTTGGTTGGGTTAAACAGGGAGTAAGCATACTTACTACATGGAGCTTACTCCCTGGGTTAAATGGAGCAATCGGTAAAGCACGGTTGGGAAAGGGAGAAAATGAGGGCCGGTTAAAGGAAGGAGAGGAAATGGGAAAATACCGATGAGACAAGGAGAAGGTGGGTGGGTTAGTGAATGGGTTCAACACGGCAGAGAAAAAGGCACACACAACACACATTCCTTATTTCGGTAGAATATCAGGAAGATCCTCTGTTATATAATGGAGCTACAGTATCAGTCTCAAGTACAAATATGCATATGTATTTGAAAGATACTACAAAAAGTATTATGGTTTTCTTTGGATTGTTTTTATGTTAATTAGTTGTATTTTGGGCCAGAAGCCTTTCGAGAGTTCAGTGAAAACTGCCGTAAATACATATAAATAAAGAACAAGATACAACGTGAAACTTTATACAGTTCTTCCTTATCAATTGTCCAATGCAGATATATGCCCCTTTTCATAAACGTTAACACTTTAAACAAGAACAACCTTGTCGATAGGCGACACAAGTGTTCAGCGGAGCACCTTTCTAGTTTTACTTAGAATTATTTTTTTTCACACTAAAAAATTAACAAATAGTCCGACATTTATTATTGATTTTGCCCTTCTTCATCGGATATATAAACAAGAGGCCCAATAGGGCCGGTGGACGCTCTACTGGCTAACATGGGTCTTATAACATCAATGAAGCGAGTGACTGCCATTTACATTTTTTGAAAGTTTTGGGCAAAATACAGCATGTTTAACTAAATCAAGGGCCATAACTAAAGAATCTGGTAAAGTTTGGTAAAGATCACATGAAAAATGAAGGCCCTACCGTATTAACGAGGCAAAATATAGCATTTATTAACTAAATCAAGAGCCATAACTCCTCTGTTACTGGTCGGATCTGGCTGGTTTTCGAACTGGGTCAATAGGGCTAAAAAAATAAATAAAAAAAAATAAAAAAAAATAGTAATATAAAAAAGAAAGTCATAAAATCTGGCAAAGGCCCTATAGTCTTAACGAGGCAAAATATAGCATTTTTATCTAAATCAAGGGCCATAACTCCGCTGTTACTGGTCCGATATGGCTGGTTTTCGAACATGTCCGAGCTTTCATTGACATACACAATATGATAAAGTTTGGTAAAGATCGGATGAACAATGAAGCCCCTATAGTCTTAACGAGGCAAAATATAGCATTTTTAACTAAATCAAGGGCCATAACTCTGCGGTTACTGATCCGATATGGCTGGTCTTCGAACTTGTCCGAGATTTCATTGATATTAACAATCTGTTAAAGTTTGGTTAAGTGAAGGCCCTATCGTCTTAACGAGGCAATATATAGCAATATAGCATTTTTAACTAAATCAAGGGCCATAACTCCGCTGTTACTGGTTCGATCTAGCTGGTTTTCGAACTTTCCGAGCTTTCATTGATGTTGACAACGTGGTAAAGTTTGATAAAGATAGAATGAAAAATGAAGGCCCTATCGTCTTAACGAGGCAAAATATAGCAATATAGCATTTTTAACTAAATCAATCCGCTGTTACTGGTCCGATCTGGCTGGTATTCGAACTTGTCCGAGCTTTCATTGATATTAACAATGTGGTAAAGTTTGGTAAAGATCAGATGAAAAATGAAGGTCCTATCGTCTTAACGAGACAAAAGTTAACGACGGACGGACGACGGACGACGGACGACGGACAACTCGCAATCCCATAAGCTAAAAACGGGTGTATGCATCACATTCAGTGATATTTTTAGTTTAACAAGAAGCAGTCTGAGAGACAGCCATATCCCACGCCGCAGTGTTTTTTTCTATGTAGTTGTAGAACCCATGATTGGGTGTTTTGTTAAAAGGAAGTTGTATCACTGCACATAAAGCAGAAAGTAAAATGAACAAAAAATGTAAGTATAACACTACAAAAGGCAGTCTAATTTCAATCTGATGGAGTTATGGTTATTGCAATCTTCACTTCATCTACTTGCCCTTTACCAGTGTGTGATGTTTCATTCCAGTCAAGTAGTTTTTGAGTGATCATTACAAAGGGCAATGACTCTCAATTAAATGAAGACAGAGTTATGGTTTCTGCATTCTGCACTTACTCTCATAGCCTTCTATCATTGTGTGACATTTGATTGTAGTCCCATTAGTAGTTTTCATGTTACGGAGCAGGCACAACGTATAAGTATAAACTTACAAAGGGCAATAAATCCAAATTAAATGAAGACAGCGTTATGGTTATTGCACGCTGCACTTCCTCTTATCGCCCTCTATCATTGTGTGAAATTTCATCGCAGTCCCATTAGTAGCTTTCCAGTTATTGAGCGGATACCAATTATACGTTTAAAATTACAAAGAGCAAGAACTCTAAATTAAATAAAAGCCGAGTTATGGTTCTTGTGCTCTGCACGTCCTCTCATGACCCTCTACCATTGTGTGAAATTAAGTTGCAGTCACACAAGTAGTTTTTGAGTTATGGGCGGACACAAATTATAAGTATAAAATAACAAAGGGCAATAACTCTTATTAAATGAAAGCTGAGTTATGGTTCTTGAGCTCTGCACTTCCTCTCATGGCCCTCTATTATTGTGTGAAATTACGCTGCAGTCTCTCTAGTAGTTTTTGAGTTATTGAGCGGACACAAATTATAAGTATAACATTACAAAGGGCAATAACTCTACTTTAATTGAAGGCAGAGTGTGAAATTTCATTGCAGTCTCAAATTATTTGGCGGACACGAATTATAAGTATAAAATTACGAAGGGCATTAACTCTAATGTAAATGAAGAAAGAGTTATGGTTCTTGCACTCTGCACTTTTTCTCATTGGCCTCCATCATTGTGTGACATTTCATTGCAGTCTCTAGTAGTTTTCGAGTTAATGAGCGAACACAAAATATACGTCTAAAATTACAAAGAGCAATAACTCTAATTTAAATGAAAGCAGAGTTATGGTTCTTGCACATTGCATGTCCTCTCATGGCCCTATATCATTGTGCGAAATTTGATTGCATTTCCATTAGTAGTTTTCGAGTTATTGAGCGGACACGAAATGTGACGGACGGACGGAGGGCATTACTATACCCCGCTTCTGCCTGCGGCGGCGGGAGATAATAAAGGGGTTCAACTGTTTACAGTGTGTGTGTGGAGAGTAAGGGACATATGGCGCGTGGGAAAGAGGAGGGGAGCAGTAAGCGGGCATTTTCGAGTTAAACATTTGTTTGAAAGATGTGTCCTTCAATTAATTGTCATGAAGACGGGACAGGAGAAAGATTTGAGACACCGGGCACTTTGAAGTAAAGTTTAATTCAAAATGGTGTCTTCTTGGTATGATTTGTTATGCTTTTTTAGTAATTATATTGCAGTGGAGTCGTGTTCGATTGTTTAAATGTGTAAAGTTTCTTATTGTTTGGTCTACTGTGTTGTTGTTCTGTCTCAGTGTCGGTTCGGTGTTTACATTGACTATGTCTAAGTAATTTTGATATGCTTTTACGACAGAGATGTTTCAAGTCAAGATAGCGCTCTTTGTTTTTACTATGCCCTCTTGTATTTGTGTATGCTTTGTCACGTTTCCTGTGTAGTCGTTTCATGTCGACTTTTATGCATGGTAATTTACTTTTTGTTGATGCCGTTTTTGTTGGGATGATTTTTTGTAACAGAGCAAACGGTAGTACATTTTAGAATTATTTTTTAGAATGTAGGATTTGCTCATGAAAAATAGTCATGTGTGCGTTGAAACCACCACGGTCCGCTCTTTCATACAGGGATATCTGGCGTGGAATAATTAAAGGGCCATAACTCCGTTGTTACCGGGGCAATTAGGCTGGTTTTCGAAATTGACCGAGATATTATGCCCATAAACATTAATTCCAAGTTTCATAATGATTGTATAATATGTATTTGCGTTAGAGAGCGGATTGCGTTAAAATTGTCTATTTTCAATAATTAAAATTGTCAATAGGTCATAATGCCAGTTGTAGTATGGTCGGTGAAATCGTCTTTGATGAATGCATATAGCATTAAATAGTTTAATTTAGGATAAAGAAAGTGGCGGCGCTTTACTATACTCTAATGCCAATAAATGGAAGTTAGAGTACTGACTGGATCATTAAGTACACCATACTACAACAAGAGTGTCCATTGGACACAAAATACGCCAGTCGAAAGTGGATCATTTGTAACTGTGATAACAGATGGATGTACGTACGGACAATGCCGCGACATAATACAAACTCGGTTGTTATCACGGCGATTGGTCTTGTTTTCGAACTTGACCGAGTTCCATCAAGACAGAAAAACAAATATTCAAGTTATTGAGAGGACATCATCAAAATTGTCAATTTTCAGTAATTAAAGCGCCATAACTCCGTTGTTACCAGGGCGATAAGGCTGGTTTTCGAATCTGACCGAGATATTATGCCCATAAACATTAATTCCAAGTTTCATAATGATTGGATAATATTTGTTTGAGTAAGAGAGCGGACATCGCAAAACTTAACGGACAGAATGGACAGACGGACTGGGAGGTGCGGACGGACGGACAACGCCACGACATAATACGTCATGTATTACGACGGTGTTTAAATAAACAAACTCGCTGGCCGTATTTACAACTGTGGGATTACTGGCAAGGAATAAGTCGAGGATATGATTTTGTCGTTTGTGGTCTTGGACAATTAGACTGCGTAAGAATATTGTCAACCAGGATACCAATGAACTCTATAATGTGAAGGGGACTTTAAAACAATCAATTCTTGGCCAATTCATTTTTCGGCACATTGAAACTGCCACCAATCCAAATGGTTGCTTTAGTATGCGTAGCCTGTTCAACTCCTTTTTCCAATTCAGCATTCAGGATCGTGCTCCTTGGACATGATGAGCTTACGCATGTTACGACCGGAAATACTATGTTTACCTATAAATTCTCAGTCAGTGCGGAGATCATTGGCTTCCTGTGCATTAAAACTCTTGACGTTAATAAATACACCACCACCCTGTTTTTGCCTATCACGCCTGAAGAGCGAGTACCCCAGGTCTCATGATCATAATGTTTGGTTTTGAGATAGGACTGTGCCAATAATTACATCAGTTTTGTGGACATACCGAGGTTCTCGTATTCAAGTTTTTGTCAACAACTGACCTACAGTTGACAACAAGGACTTAATGATCTTTTGATTTTGTTGTTTCTGCTTTGTTTGGTTAATTTCTTTTCTTGTTTGTTTCTATGTGACTGCTTTGGTGTTGACGAGATAGGTTGGTTTGAGTTTGGTGTGGACGGAGTAATAGTAATAATCAGTGTGTTAACCTGTCCTGGAAGGTTACTGAATGGTATGGCTACGTGTAAAGTAGTTCTTTAACATTAAATTTGTGATTGTGACTTTTTTTTTTACAAAAAATCCTTATCTTTCCCTTACAGAAATGTCATCATTCTTATCAAGTGTCCAATTTAACTTCTGTCATTCCCAGGTCAAAGCAGTTGATAAGGAGTCTCTCAGAGTTGCAGTTTATACTCAAGAGTTGTGGAGTCCTCTGTAACCAATGCAGCATACCGTGTCGTGGACTACATTATATTGCCTGCAGATGTTAAGTAATCGTAAGGTTCATATATTGTCTTTGTAAATCACACTAAGTTATCTAGGTACTGTGCAAAGTTATAGAATTAGCACGTCTAAGTATTTTTATCCAGTACAATGTATATGGGAGCGGGTAGTTCTGGGACTTTGATTCAAGTTGATGGTAAGGAGGGATTCTCAGAGTTACAGAGAATACTCCCGAGTTGTTGAGTCCTCTTTCCATTACAGTGTACCGGGATGCAGTATATCTTATAAGGTTTCAGTTGGTGGTAGTGGTTTGAAATAAAGATTTTGGTGAGACTGGTTGATGTCGTATGAGGATTCACTGATGTTTGATTATGCAATGGTTCATTTGTGACCAAATAATCATTTGAACTTTTTGTTTAAACTAATCATGAACTACGAAACTTCAGGAAAATTGTTAAATATATATGTAATTAACACTATTTCAAATGGTCAGTTTAAAACATTAATTTATCAACATATATTTATGCATGTGTAAATACTAAGCGAAGACGGAACACGTTACACAAGTTATCGCAAAGACCCAAATTTGACTCATTTGACCTCCAGACATGACCTTAAACTTTAAGGTATGGATCTGCTCCTCGTGCGCGATACACCTCATTGTGATATACAAGCGTGTGAAGTTCCATGAAATTCCTTTCAAAACTAAGATCGAGACACGATTTCGACTCATTCGCCCTTTGACCTCCAAGTGTGACTGTGAGGGTACTGACCCAGTTCCTGCACCAGACAGACGTTCTCATTGTGATTAATATTTGTATGTAGTTTCACGAAAATTCAGTGAGTACTTTCAAAGAGACTGAGATATGAGTTCGACTCATTTGACCTCCAAGTGTGACCTTGACCTTTGAAGTATGGACCTACGTTTTGTGACACACCTTCCCATTGGGGAAATATATATATATATTATATATTCTGTGATGAATTATAGAAATTTCCCAGTTTGAGAAAATCTATAACATATCCCTTTCTCTACTGTGCTATCTCGCCTAGTGTGCAAGATAGCACAGTAGCCAAATGTTATGAACTAAACGATAGACGTCACGATATTAAGTCACAAATCAACGTCATGATATTACTCCGCGCTGTCGCCAAAGGAGTGACGGAAGAAGAAATACTTGTGTCAAAAGACGATTGGAAAGAAATTCATCACAGAATATATATTATATAGTTTAACATTTTTGTCGTGATACAGAAAATAATTCACTCGTGAGAAATATTCTTGCGATATAGAAACTCGTGCAAAAACGCACTCGTTTCTATATCGCAAGAATCTTTTTCACTCGGAAATTATTTCTCGTATCACTTCAACAATGTTAATTAAACTCTCTATATATATATTTATTAAAAACATAATAAAAATAAAATAATTTAAAAAAAAAGCTAAAAAAAAAAAAGTTGAAAAAAAAAGAAATAAAATAATAATAAAAAAAACAATAATAAAACACACCAAAAAACTGTGTAAGTTTGGTTAAGATTGCTCAAGAAATATGGCCTGTAGGTAATTTCATAATAACCCTTTCAAAGGATACATATTAATGCAAATTTTATAATAAAGTTGAAAATTTGAAGAAAATATGTTAAAAGTATATGTAAATGCATTTAACCTTTGTGACCTTGACCTTTCATCCAATGATCTTGAACTCAATAGATACGATAATCGTCCCATTTATAATAAAGTATGTACGTTTGATGATGATTGGATAAAAAATGTTGAAGTTATTTACATGTTAAGAAATGCGGACATAAACATTCACCTGATGCTATCAACTAGCAACACATAAATGCAATTTGTGACCATGAACTTTGATCTATAGACCCCTTCGAACAGTCGAGCTAAAAACATCAAATTATTTGTAAAGTTTGACCCAGGAGCTAGGTACAAAGATGGGGGAAGAAGCCTATGGTCTACACTGGTTGGATGGTTGTATCCGTCAGTAAGTGTATATGAGGTTATAGGGTTGGGATCTCAACGGTTTGCAAGTTATGACCCAGGGTCTATGTCCCCAGGGTGGGGAAGGAGCCCGGGGTCTATGCTGGTTGGGTGGTTGTATCCGTCTGTTCATGCCCAGTAAGTGTATATATGGTTATAGGGTAGAGATCTCAACGGTTTCCAAGTTATGACCGAGGGGCTATGTCCCCAGGGGTGGGGAAGCAACCTGATGTCTATGCTGGTTGGATGGTTGTATCCGTCTGTTCATGCCCAGTGTGTATATGGTTATAGGGTAGAGATCTCAACGGTTTCCAAGTTATGACCGAGGGGCAATGTCCACAGGGGTGGGGAAGCAACCCAGTGTCTATGCTGGTTGGACGGTTGTATCTGTCTGTTCATGCCCAGTAAGTGTATATATGGTTATAGGGTGGGGATCTCAACAGTTACTAAGTTATGACTCAGGGGGCCCACCCACACCCTCATGTTTCACCTCTTGTGACCCCCGGGGCGGGTCCAATTCTGACCCCAGGGTCACCATTTGAGTAAACTTGGTAGAGGACTACCAGACGATGCTACATACAAAATATCTAAGCTGCAGCCCTTCTATGTAAAACTCATATCTTTTACCAATTCAGGGGCCATAATTTTGTCAAAATGAATGGAAGAGTTATAACTAGAGTAGTTTTGAAGTTATAAATCTATTGCACAAAAACTTTAAGGTAAGACATGACAATCAAAGTGCCATAACTTTGTCAACATGAAAGGAATAGTTATGGGGATTGTTGGATAAGGTGCAGAAGTTGATGGGAAACATTAGTATAAAGTTTTAATGCAATAGCTTGAGTAGTTTTGAAGTTATGCACAAAAACTTTAAGGTATAGACATGACAATCAAAGGGCCATAACTTTGTCAAAATGCATGAAAGAGTTATGGGGATTATTGGATAAGGTGCAGAATTTGATTGGAAACTTTTAATGCATCAGCTTGAGTAGTATTGAAGTTATAAATCTATTGCACAGAAACTTTAAGGTGAAGCTGTGGACGCAGACGCCGATGCCGTGGCGTGTAGGATAGCTCTCACATTCTTCGAATAGTCGAGCTGAAAACTGCAGTTTTTGCTAATTCAGGCCCATTATCAAACTCGTCCAAGATCTTATGGTCATATACAAGCTGTGCAAGTTTGGTTAAGATTGCTCAAGTAATGTAGCCTCTATCGTATAAACAAGCTAAACATTGACAAAAGACAGACGACAGACTACATTCGACAGATGACGGACAAAGACTGGTCACAATAGCTCACATTTGAGCACTTCGTGCTCAGGTGAGCTGAAAACGGAATGTTCCGCCGTCAGCATTTTGGTTTTTGGCTGTCAATAAAATTACATGTAAACAGCGAGGGCCAAAATGAATTTTTGGCTTAGCAAAGCTTAAGAGGATGGCTACGCGAAGATTGCAAACAGATTCAGGAGCGTCCTTTTTCATTCTTTTCAATCATATCAGGTATGCAAACATATAGAAAGTAATAAAAACAAACTCTTATTCGACGTCTAGGCACCCTGAAATGCACAGTAGCTCATAACTTGGCAAAATATTGACCCATGGTCATGCAATTTTATACAGTTATTCCTTATCAATTAATATCCAATGCTGTTATGCCCCTTTTCATAAAACTTAAACCCTTTTAAACATATTCGATGTTTTTACACAACTGATGAGACTCTGGGGCAACATTATATACGTAGAGGATCTTACTTGTGTGCCCGTTTAATACTGAATTTATTTAATAGTTGGGTAAAATTATATGATGTGGGGCTGTGCGGACCAGTCCTAGAACTACCCATTATATACCAAATGTCAATCAATATGTTTGTATGGGTTTAAAGCTGCTTTATGATGGTGTCTGCTTGTAGCAGTGAGCTATATGCTCAACTTTATAGTGCTTCCGGTGTCAGACCAGTCAGAAAATACTTCCGGGTCGTAGGGTGCTGAAATAGTTCCTTGAAAGAATCCAAAGTTTCTAGTTTGCATGTGTTTTTCCCAAGATTAGTTTCATGTTGAAAAACTGAATCGGTGTTTTATTCCAGATATGGGACCGTTTGCTAGCCAAATGTGTTTAATACACAGAATAAAAGTGTATTTAAGCGAACGAATGTTGTGGAACTTGTGACTGATCTCCAAATATAGCCTATATTGCATTGTGTTTAATGGGCTGATTTTGACCGGTCTGACACCTTCCACACTGGAATACCACGCTGTGCTGTAGACACATGGCATGATACCCCACCCAGTCACATTATACTGACACCAGGCCAACCAGTCCTACAACTGCCCTCTGTATGCTGAACATCCACCCAGGAAGCTACTAGTACCTCCCTCATGTGAGGTGGATTGTCAAGCAAGGGAGATACTACTACCAAGCCAATGTCGCTGTGTAGAGAGTTTGTTTGTTTGTATGGTGTTTTAAATCTATTTTCAACACATTTAAGGTTATACATGACGGTCAATTTTCTGTGGTGGAGGCAGACCATCCACTTTTCCTGGGTAGAACCAGCACTGTACACCTCCCGCCATCCGTAAGAATCAACACTTCCTCACTTACAAGTCTAGCTCCAAGTGCAGCGGTGAGAGGCGAAGGTTTACAACGCATTCAGCCACGGGGGCGCGTAGAGAGAGGGAGGGAGGATGAACACATATTTCAGTTCAATGCATTTTAATTATTTTTCTGGTACACGCTTCAAAACTATTAAAGTTCTTTTATTCAAAAATCATAAATCTCACTCCTTCCAATTCAAAATGTAAAATATCACAGTGCTACTATTTTGCAGGATGAAATGATGACATGTATGGACGTTTTGATGAAACTGCCCTGATTGTCTTGATATCACAGTTGATTCAGAAGGTCAGAGACTGGAACACCTCTGGGTAGTGCTCAAAGAATCCCTGAAATCAGAAAAGATCATGTTACAAATAAATAGTTATATTGCATTAGTCACACATTCAGATTAAATAATAACTGCTTAGGTAGTGCAATATTTAACAGTACTATGTAAGAATACACGCCTTCTTAAGGCCATCTATTGATACACCGATAAAGGATATAGGTATGTTAACATCCACCTTGAACAGGGTTTGTGCCTAACATTGGTGGTACAGCACATCTCACATACAGAGTGCATACTGAGTTGTGGGGGCCCTATATCTACATTACCCCTATCACACCCACCTTGTACAGCGTCTGTGCCTGCCAAACATTGGTGGTACAGCACATCTCACATACAGAGTCCCAGGGCTTCCGTTAACGGGCGTACGGCCGTAAATTACGTCCAAAAATCGTAGTTGTACGGCGAAAATTAACATCAAAGGCGTACAGTGTACTTCCAAAAACTTCAAAGTACGCCGTGAATCTTTACTACGGACGTCCCATAATTTGTAAATTACCGATTATAGCCCCGCCCATTTAATCTAATTTCGTTTGAGACAGCTAAGGTAACAAGTTGTAAAGCAATTAAAACTCAGTGGAGCCTGTAATTGACAGATAAAACCAGTTTTGTCCAGTTCTATCAAGTGTCACGCACGTGGATGGCGTGAAGTGAGAAGTGTTATCATCCACCTTGAACAGGGTTTGTGCCTAACATTGGTGGTACAGCACATCTCACATACAGAGTGCATACTGAGTTGTGGGGGTCCTATATCTACATTACCCCTATCACACCCACCTTGTACAGCGTCTGTGCCTGCCAAACATTGGTGGTACAGCACATCTCACATACAGAGTCCCAGGGCTTCCGTTAACGGGCGTACGGCCGTAAATTACGTCCAAAAATCGTAGTTGTACGGCGAAAATTAACATCAAAGGCGTACAGTGTACTTCAAAAAACTTCAAAGTACGCCGTGAATCTTTACTAAGGACGTCCCATAATTTGTAAATTACCGATTATAGCCCCGCCCATTTAATCTAATTTCGTTTGAGACAGCTGAGGTAACAAGTTGTAAAGCAATTAAAACTCAGTGGAGCCTGTAATTGACAGATAAAACCAGTTTTGTCCAGTTCTATCAAGTGTCATGCACGTGGATGGCGTGAAGTGAGAAGTGTTGGCCGCCCATTTCACAAAATGAAAGAAGCAGTATAATCTCGACGCCAAATTGCTTAATTTATATTCATTAACCACAAAGTTGAAACTTCTTACACACAACAGCTGATACTTTTTACGCTTTTTCTTTTATATGTGTGTGTCATTTTCCAATGTATTTATCAAAGTAACAAAGAGAAACGAAGTATTAATAGACATACAACATGTAATAATCTCTAACCTAGGGGAAAGAACTCTTCGCGAATGGAGTCTGAACAAGGAAGTGAAAATATCACTGGCAAAAACGATCGACTGCTTTGATAATAAATTAAAGAAACTGATACATTTACTCCTACACTTGACAGTTTTACTTACTTTTCATTAATGTATGCCGATTTAAAAGCTTTCCTGGACGGATGAATTGAAAACTGTTTGCAAAATGTTATTCTCTGTATAAAACCTGTGGGTGGGGTATGACACGCAAAGGCAATTTTTTTATATAATGATGTCATCAAATATTTTCTTTTATAAACATATCTATGATTATAAATATCCTTTTTTTAACACTTTAGATCCCCTCCACCCCCAACACCACGGGGAATCATTCACTCGACTGAGTATGAATGCCATGCCCAAACATTGGATTTTTCCCATGAACTTCCAAATTTGATATGCAGGAAGTTCAAACTTCCTAAATTTGAACCTTAGTGGAAGCCCTGGAGTCCATACTGAGTTGTGGGGACCCTATATCTACATTACACTTATCACACCCACCTTGTACAGCGTCTGTGCCTGCCAAACACTGGTGGTACAGCACATCTCACATACAGAGTCCATACTGAGTTGTGGGGGCCCTATATCTACACTACCCCTATCACACCCACCTTGTACAGCGTCTGTGCCTGCCAAACACTGGTGGTACAGCACATCTCGCGTATAGAATGCATACTGAGTTGTGGTGCCCCTATATCCACTGTGGGCATGCCCAGCTTGGCTGACATGATTGGTCCGATTGTCGATCCACATGGGGAGTCATTCCTGACTACGAAGTCCTGAAGTACAAAAAATTAAATATTATAAAATGACTTTATTTAGATCGGACGTTATCAGTTTTTCCGTCCAAATATATGCAGTGGCACGGTACAATGTAGTCAAATAAGATAAAACGTTGGATGAAAAATAAAATACAGTCAAACATCTGTTTCTCGAACCCAGTCTTTTTTCGATTAGGACCGGTAACTTTAACATAGTTTCCGGTCTCAACACAACTCCTATGTAATTAAATCTAATTTGTCTTCGATAGTATGAATATAATACCACCGCAAATGAATTGCCCAGTCCTGATGTTTGTTTGTATGGTGTTTTACGTCATTTTCAACACATGTAAGGTTATATATGACGGTCGATTTTTTTTTGTGGTGGAGGCAGACCACCCACTTTTCCTGGGTAGAACCAGTACTGTACACCTCCCACCATCCGTAAGAATCGACACTTTATCAATTACAAGTTGAACTCCCAGTGGGATTTGAACCCGCAGCGGTGAGAGGCGAAGGTTTACAATGCAGTGTTGTTAACCATTCGGCCACTGAGACCCGGCCTTGAAATCCTGTTTGTGCGTGATTATAGCCATCTAACACTTGAAGATGGTAATGTTGCCCTGCCACTGCTACTACAGCAGTACATTGTCGGTCACTAAGTGTTGCTACTTGTTTGTGACATGTTCAATCAAAGCGTGAAAATAACATTTATAAGTTGATTGAGGTGTGACAAATATGGCTGATGAGCGATTTACAAGATTACAATGTTTCATTTTTGTGAACTTTATTTATGAATAATCACGATTAATTTAACACATCTAATTAACTAATCAATATTGATTTTAAGTAAGCAAAGAAGTTCACTATTGTAGACTGGGTAACTCTTGACCAAGAATGTGTAAACTTGATTTAGCCTTTTCCTTGGTCTGTTCTTATTCCATTCTGTTCAACAAAATGTACCATATACAGCCTAACCGTGTTCCTGTACCATATACAGTCTAATCGTGTGCCTGTCTAACCGTGTGCCTGTACCATATACAGTCTAACCATGTTCCTGTACAATATACAGTCTAACCGTGTTCCTGTACCATATACAGTCTAAACCGTGTTCCTCTGGTTTGTACCGAAATTGAAAATTTCTCATTTGTATAAATTTATTCATTTTCCAATACAAGGATAAAATTCGATAATGTTTCACATCAACAATGTGTATACAACATCGGCGGATGTGATGTCGTAAATTGGACATCTTGGATTTTCAGACAACCTGAATTTTACTGAAGACCAACTACACATGAAGAGCAACATTCCTGCAAAGTTTCAAGATTTATCTTGAAGGATTGATCATTAATAAGCGAGTGGGAGAGGCAAGTGTCAATCAGTTAGTAGGATAGACAAGTGTCAATCAGCAAGTGGGAGAGGCAAGTGTCAATCAGTTAGTAGGAGAGACAAGTGTCAATCAGCGAGTGGGAGAGGCAAGTGTCAATCAGCGAGTGGGAGAGGCAAGTGTCAATCAGCGAGTGGGAGAGGCAAGTTTCAATCAGTTAGTAGGAGAGACAAGTGTCAATCAGCAAGTGGGAGAGGCAAGTGTCAATATGGAGGCGCCTTACTTGTATGGGAACATCAGCGATACGTGCCACCTCCCTGAGAATTGTGTTGGTAATGGCAGTGGAGGCGTACCTCTGGTTACTGTTGATCTTCACCACAATACCTTTGTGAAGGCCTGGTTGGTGGTTGGACTCGTGCTTCTCACTGAGAAAAAAAGATAACAGGAAACTTACATCTTAGAGTTGTGCTTCTCACTTCATATAACAGGAAACAAACATCCTAACTTCTCACTCGAGACAAATGAAATGTTTTTTATGTCCCATAAACACATCTTATTAGATCATACTTGGACATCAATATCAGAGGGATATTTGATGGATGAATTTTCCATCAGGAATATCTCTGTCAGGGAGTGACCCCACACAGGGCAGAGGTCTGTAGCTTAAGGCTTATTCACTTAGCTACCAAGGCTGTTCATTTGAGACAACATATAAAGATGGAAATTACCATCTTAAAAAGTCACGTTTCATTACTTAGTAATAATATTTTCAGTTTTGATTTCAAAATAATTTTAATGGTGTAAATTTCAATTATTTCTGTTTCTTGACATCAACATCAAGTTATGACTGCCACCATAAACGAGACATCGCTTCTACAATCTGACAGTTTGATTTTCAATGTCATTTAGATTCTGTGAACCAATTTTATTTTTATTTTTTACACATTTGGTAATGTCATTTTCATATATCTCTTTGAATTATTTATTTGTTTAAAGGTGTTTCATATAGTTTAATGAAGGTCTCTACAATTATTTTTTTCATTACACTTTTAAAACTATTAATCTGTTCAAAAACAGAACATTGACATCTTGTATTCATACATACCGGTAATGTATTTTAGTTATAACTTACAGAAATAAAATGCTGAAATTGATTTTATCATGGATCATGCATGGTCAACAACCTTTAAAGGCAGATTATGTTTAGTTAACTTTTCAACAATATGATAGACTTTATGGTATACTATTACCGCTAAATTTGTTAAGTTCCACCCAATGTACTGATGCCTTAATTGAAACAAAATATTTGAAAACAGTTTCTTTTTTATATTTTTTTTTTAGTATGTGGCCATTTAAAATGTGTACATCTGTTAATTATGTGAAGAATAACTGCATTATAGACAATTCTGCCATGAAGCTGCCAGTTTTATGAATCAGCACAGTTTTTAATGGAGCACAACGTAATAGTACATTTTTCATGATATGGTATTGAAACGACTAATTAAAATTGTTTGTAAAGTATTACTTTTTCTACCGATTGGACTGTGTAGTATGCTTAGTTAAAAGACTTTTGAATACCTTGTTAACCTTTTCACTATACTTTTAAAAAGGTATAATCTGCCTTTAAAACAAGAGGTCAATGACGTTGAAGCTCTACTGATTGATTTTGATTTCTGGAAGTAGTCGCTACAAACTTGAAATCTATTTTTAGCCGTGGTGGCCATCTTGAATTTCCGGCCGACCTGAAATTTTGCTAGGATCAATAAGACATCAAGAGCAACATTCCTGTGAAGTTTCATGAAAATCCGTCAAGTAGTTTCAGAGGAGTAGTCGCTACAAGTTTTCATTATATAACTCTATGTAAACAAAGATGGCCGCTGACAGCCATGTTTAACGTTGAATCAAAATAATGTTCGACTCTGATAACCATCATGTCATGCTGATCATTTTAGAAAAAGTCCCATATCAATATCTCTTATAGTTTTCAAGAAGTAGTCGCTACAAACTTATTTTTTGAAAATCTATTTTTAGCAATGGTGGCCATCTTGAATTTCCGGCCGACCTGAAATGTTGCTAAGATCAATTAGACATCAAGAGCAACATTCGTGTGAAGTTTCATGAAAATCCATCAAGTAGTTTCAGAGGAGTAGTGGCTACAAGTTTTCATCATATAACTCTATGTAAACAAAGATGGCCACTGGCAGCCATGTTTAACGTCGAATCAAAATAATGTTCGAATCGGATAACCAACATGTCATGCTGATCATTTAATAAAAAGTCCCATATCAATATCTCTTATAGTTTTCAAGAAGTAGTCGCTACAAACTTATTTTTTAAAAATCTATTTTTAGCCGTGGTGGCCATCTTGAATTTCCGGCCAACATTAAATTTTGCTAGGATCAACTAGACATCTCGAGCAACATTCATGTGAAGTTTCATGAACATCTGTCAGGTAGTTTCAGAAGAGTAGTCGCTACAAGTTTTTACTATATAACTCTATGTAACCAAAGATGGCCACTGGCAGCCATGTTTAACGTCGAATCAAATAATGTTCGACTCGGATCAACATCATGTCATGCTGATCATTTTAGAAAAAGTCCCATATCAATATCACTTATACTTTTCAAGAAGTAGTCGCTACAAATTTATTTTTTAACAAGAGGTCAATGACCTTGAAGCTCTACTGATTGATTTTGTTTTCAGGAAGAAGTCGCTACAAACTTGTTTTTTGAAAATCTATTTTTAGCAGTGGCGGCCATCTTGAATTTCCGGCCGACCTGAAATTTTGCTAGGATCAATTAGACATCAAGAGCAACATTCCTGTGAAGTTTCATAAAAATCCGTCAAGTAGTTTCAGAGGAGTAGTCGCTACAAGTTTTCATTATATAACTCTGTAAACAAAGATGGCCGCTGACAGCCATGTTTAACATTGAATCAAAATAATGTTCGACTCGGATAACCATCATGTCATGCTGATAATTTTAGAAAAAGTCCCATATCAATATCACTTATAGTTTTCAAGAAGTAGTCGCTACAAACTTATTATTTTTTTAATCTATTTTTAGCTGTGGCGGCCATCTTGAATTTCTGCCCGATCTGAAATTTTGCTAGGATCAATTAGACATCAAGAGCAACATTCCTGTGAAGTTTCATGAAAATCCGTCAAGTAGTCGCTACAAGTTTTCAATATATAACTCTATGTAAACAAAGATGGCCACTGGCAGCCATGTTTAACGTCGAATCAAAATAATGTTCGACTCGGATAACCATCATGTCATGCTGATCATTTTAGAAAAAGTCCCATATCAATATCTCTTATAGTTTTCAAGAAGTAGTCGCTACAAACTTATTTTTTAAAAATCTATTTTTAGCCGTGGCGGCCATCTTGAATTTCCGACCGACCTGATATTTTGCTAGGATCAATTAGACATCAAGAGCAACATTCCTGTGAAGTTTCATGAAAATCCGTCAAGTAGTTTCAGAGGAGTAGTCGCTACAAGTTTTCATTATATAACTCTATGTAAACAAAGATGGCCGCTGGCAGCCATGTTTAACGTCGAATCAAAACGATTTTCGACAAGGACCAACATCATGTCATCCTGATCATTTTAGAAAAAGTCCCATATCAATATCTCTTATAGTTTTCAAGAAGTAGTCGCTTAAAACTTATTTTTTAAAAATCTATTTTTAGCCGTGGCGGCCATCTTGAATTTCCGGCCGACCTGAAATTTTGCTAGGATCAATTAGACATCAAGAGCAACATTCCTGTGAAGTTTCATGAAAATCCGTCAAGTAGTTTCAGAGGAGTAGTCGCTACAAGTTTTCATTATATAACTCAATGTAAACAAAGATGGCCGCTGGCAGCCATGTTTAACGTCGAATCAAAACGGTTTTCGACAAGGACCAACATCATGTCATGCTGATCATTTTAGAAAAAGTCCCATAGCAATATCCCTTAGAGTTTTCAAGAAGTAGTCGCTACAAACTTGTTTTTTAAAAACCTATTTTTAGATTTGGCGGCCATCTTGGATTTCACATCTACATGAATTTTTGCTAGGATCAACTAGACTTCATGGGCAACATTTCTGTAAAGTTTCATGAAAATCCATTCAGTAGTTTCAGAGGAGTAGTCGCTACAAAAAAAAAGTTAACGGACGGACAGACGGACACCGCACCACGGCATAAGCTCTGCTGATCTCTGATCAGTAGAAGAGCTAAAAATTAAATGCACCTATAGACATTACCTGTAGTTGGGATGTATGGCATGAGCCTGGTCATCACTGATCATGAAGGATTTAGGAATGGAGACATTACCTGTAGTTGGGGTGTACGGCATGAGCCTGGTCAGACATTACCTGTAGTTGGGGTGTACGGCATGAGCCTGGTCAGACATTACCTGTAGTTGGGGTGTACGGCATGAGCCTGGTCAGCACTGATCATGAAGGATTTAGGAATGGAGACATTACCTGTGGTTGGGGTGTATGGCATGAGCCTGGTCAGCACTGATCATGAAGGATTTAGGAATGGAGACATTACCTGTAGTTGGGGTGTACGGCATGAGCCTGGTCAGCACTAATCATGAAGGATTTAGGAATGGCCTCCTCAAAGGCTGTCTGTGATCCACCGCTGCTCAGTCTACGTAGAACGTACTCCTGGAAGCTGGACCCTGCTCCCTGGGCACTGTCCGATCCTACCTACAATAATACAATGTTACCCTAAATCAGGAAAACATTTTGACCTAGTTTTAGTTTTGTTTATATATTCATAATCTTATTGTGATGTGTATTCCAAACTTTCATCAAAAAAATTGGGTGATTACATAGTTATATCACATAGCTATTGTTAAACAATTATAACAATATCTGTGATAATAATTATTAGGTCTTTAGTTATAGACAATTTTTTAGTTGCTTAATCATTAACATGATGATTATTTCATATAATCTGTGTTCAAAAGGTAAAAACATGCAACCCTTAGAATTCTTAGGAAATAAAACGTCACTCTTATTAAGAATGAGATTATGTCCGGTATAGATGAGAAATGTGGATATGAGGTGAAGTTAAATGAAACATAGAACAGATGGACGTTAATATGGACAGGGCACCAATGGAAAATGAGATGAAACTTTGAAAGAAATGTGTAGGACTGCAGCAAGATTATTTTTTTACAGCAGTGAGAACTTCTACATGTGCATAAACTAGTAAGGTTTTGTTTGTTTGAATAGTGTTTTATGTCATTTTTAGCACATGTTATACGACGGTCGATTTTTTTGTGGAAGAGGCAGACAACCCCATTTTTCCTGGGTAGAGCCAGTACTGTATACCTCCCACCATTCGTAAGAATCAACAGCTCCCAATGGGATAGTAAGAATTAAATGTGTTTCGGTTTAAAAAATAATTGTGATATATTTACATACCTCCTCATTATCAAACAGACTGATCATTCGGATGTTGGGCTCGTTTTCCAGGGAGGAGTCTGCACACGAGTCAACCAGGCCCTGAAATGAAGACAACACTGCAATACAGCGTGTAGTATTCACAACAAATAACTGCAACAATGCTATTTACTGTAAATAGAAAAAAACTCCAACTCAATGCCTACGCTGCTTTCATCTCATAATACCCGGGTGTCTGGGTTGTGTGGGTGTTTGGGTAGCGTGGGTGTCTGGGTAGCATGAGGAAGAGCAGGTGTCAGGGTAGCGCAGGTGTTGAGGAATCGCAGGTGTCAGGACAGCGTTGGTGTTGGGGTAGCACGGGTGTCTGGGTAGCACGAATGTGCCTGGTTAGTGCAGTTGTCCAGGTAGTGCAGGTGTCTCGTAAATGCGTGTGTCTGGGTAACTTGGGAGTCCAGGTAGCATGGGTGTCCGGGTAGCGGGGGTAGTGCTGGTGTCTGGGTAGTGCTGGTGTCTGGGCAGTGCGAATATCTGAGTAGTGCGGGTGTTGGGTTTATGGGTAACGCGGGTGTCCGGATAGCGAGGGTGTACTGGTAGTGTGGTGTCCGGGTAGCAAGGGCGTCAGGGAAGTGCAGGTGTCCGAGTAGTATGGGTGTGCGGGTAACGCGGGTGTCCGTATAGCACTGGTGTCCTGGAAGTGTCGCTTTAATGAACTTACAGTAGTAGTAAACTCACCTCCATTACGTCATGATGGTTCACACTTACAAGTAGCTAATGCATACAATAAAATTCCTTTAACCTTTACAGATGCAGATGTTAGGCATAACTGATAATCAACCATTAAACACTTGGCGTTGTTATGATCACTGCTGTTCCAGTCACTAATAACGTGATTTTACATGCCTTAACAAGCTGATCAATAGAATGAAACATAATAAACCTATTGTTTCTTCTTTAAATGTATCATAGCGCTTGCCTTTAACATTGATGTCACTGTATAAGACTTACCACAGTAGCTGTGTAGGCATTGAGCAGATTGTCCAGTCTTGGAGAAAAGATGAATTCCTCCAACACACCACCAATTGCCTGAAAACAGTCAAAATAAATGTTGTTTAATGATTCATAACACATAATAGGTTACTTATAGCCACCCCAAAGAGAGGGGAGGGGGCTGGCGTGGCGCAGTCGGTAGCACGGAGGATTTGTAACCGGAGGCCCCTGGTTCAATCCTCCGTGGTGCCACTGAGTTCCGTCGGTGTGTTCTTGCGCAAGACACTTTACCTTAGCCTCGTCCGTCGGATGGGGACGTAAACCGGGCGGTCCCGTGTATCGGTCTATCCTCCGAGCACGTTAAAGAACGATAGAAATCTATTCGATAATAAGAGTAGGGCAGGATTCCCTCTCTCTGGGGCGGCTCTAAATAACCTATACTGTGTTGATGAGCCGTTAAACAACATTCAATTCAATTCCAAAGAGAGGGGAAGGATGCATACTATGAATCTGGGAACCTGCCCTTCTCTTACCAAGAACAGATTCCTATGGTTCTTTGACATGCTCGAAGGATAGACTCTTGATACATGGGATAGCCCCGTTTACATCCCCATCTGAAGGATAAGGCTATTAAGGGAAAGTGTCTTGCCCAAGAGCACACCAACCAAACACAGTGGCGTCAGAGAGGCATTTATCCCAATCTTCTGGTTTTAAGTCCACTGTGCTGTACACTGTGCCACGCCAGCTGAAAATCTTCAGGGTCATATGCTTTCATTTCCAAGGTTTTGGGAGGTCTAATCTCAGAAAGTACTGGATGAATCAAATTACCCTTTGTGGTGGAGAAAAGAGTTCACTTTTTAGAGGTATGTGCGCTTTAGACAATTTGTTAAACAAGAAAATAAAGAGGCAAAAAACATACCTTAATCAAACACCTTGTTGTAATATTTTGCCGTGAACCCAATCAAATTCACGTGGTTTCACCACCGTGATATAAATTTATCAAAAAAGAAAAAAGAAAATGTTTAAGATGCTTTATACACTGAAGTTAACACAATATCACATACAGCTGGTTGTGTGTCTGCAAGGTGAAGGTCAAAATCCAAGAGCTGCTCTGGCGCTATCTTCATCTCATCGCAGAGTAACTTCACCAAAAGGGGCTGATGTTTCTCACTCTACAATAATAAAGGTGAAAATGTCTGTGAAGATTTGTAAAATACTGTGCATTACTCCCAAAGTTTTACATACAAAATTTGCCTTTCTCACAACCATATATCAACAAAATGGCCTTTACAACTTTTTTAACTTTAACACTGCGCTGTAACAGGATTAAATAAGAATGTTTTATTGACACCTAGCAGAATTAACTATCTTTTGAATCTTTCATAGTAGTATCATTTAATGTTCAACTGCTACCCATTGTGTTACAACTAGAAATTGGATATCCGACTAATGCCCCCAAGTGTGTGACCTTGACCTTGTGATCGCAGGTGATCAGAAATGTGATGGAATGTTTTTGTATCACCTTAGTAATCAACAAATAAAATATGAAAGTAGTTTGTGAAAGCATTTTGAGAATATGAGCAAAAAACGATGGACTGATGGATGGACGAACGAATGAACTAGGCCAACAAAACAATATAGCTCCCACCAATTTAAATAATAAAGCAAACGGATACCTGAGTCTTTAGTGTTCCATTTCCATTGGTATCCTTCTTTGTTGCTTCATCACCATTAAGCTGGGCCTGGACGGCAGTTGCCAGTACTGGACATCTACCAAACAAAACATACACGATCAAGTGAGTAACATCTAAAATCAAAAACAGAACCAGAAAATGTGTCCAAGGAACCCGAATGCCTCAATGGTTATCGGCTGTTTATAAAATGGAGTAACAAAATGTTAAGTGATATATTAAAAGGCAAGTTATATGAACCTGATTTGGGTAGGAACATAATGGTGCCATATAGATGTGTGTATGAAGTTTGAATACTGTAAGACTTTTGGTATGTGAGTGACTTAATAAACAAGAGGGCCAAGATGGCCCTAAATCTACCACCTGAGTACTGGCCCATTATATGAACTTCTTCGAAATATTATGGTCATATACAATCTGTGCAAGTTTGGTTAAGATTGTTCAAGAAATCTGGTCTCTGTGTTAACAACATTGATATAAAGACAAAGTTTGGTAAATATCAAATACAAAATGAAGGTGCTAGGTTGTAACCCCTGTGGCAGGGCCAAATGTGACCCCAGGGCTACATGTAATATATGAGAGCTGTATGCCTTGTGTTCAGAGAAAAAGATTTTTTTGTGTTCAGAGAAGAAGCTTTGTGAAGCTGTCAATTAGCAACACGGTTCTGTCCTTTCTCACAAAACACTCAGTCTAGCATTCAACCTTGGGTCCAGCATGAGAACTTGAAATGCCACACTGTATCATTTGCTCATTTGCTCAGGTGATTTTGGAGCAAAATGAATTGAATTGGTTTTACAGCACATCAACACAAAATGGTTATATGTTGCCAACAGGAATGAACATTTCAGGCCACTCTCCATTTACATCCAGATAAAAATATGCAGAATTGAGTGAAATGAGAAGGTCTTATCAAGGACTTCTTTAATATATATATCCCAATTATTGGACACAGAGAAATCCCTATATAAAACATTTGTGGGATAAGTTTATGTGTGTGTGTCTTCTCATTAAATGATAGTATATATTTAGAAAGAAAATGGAATATAACTTGGAGCATGACGTAATCAGCCCAGCTCTGAACATGACACAATAAGGCAGGCATTGCAGTAATTTATAATACATCACAGGGTCTGGAAATATTTTGAAATCAACTTGCCCAAGGCAAGCAGATTTTTAAAATCCACCTTGCCGTGCCCAAAATGTCAGTTGCCCCAATTTCAAAAGTCACTTGCCCCAAAATTAAGCTACGTCGAGACCGCACGCTATGTTGAATACTTTTCTCTCACTGTTTTTTTGTCATAATTTTTTACATGATTTCATTGTAAAATTAATGACTTAAATTATGAATGATCAGAGCTATAGGTTGTTACCATTATGCACATATAAGTGTTTTCCTCCACCGATGGGATAGGGGGAGTGGGGTGTCGGTGGGGATACCCCGAGGATATAACATCACTGATGAACCTGGTACCAAATTGGTAGACTCTAATGCCTATGGAATTAAGACGTACAAGACACTCCTAGTGCAGTAATTACAAAAGGGCAGGCAGATAACAAAAAAAAAGATGCATTAGGTCGAACAAAACTTCCAGATAAAAAGAATGAAAAGAACGATGCATTAGGTCAAACAGAACTTTTTTCCTACTTTCACTTTCGTTATATAATTCATGTAGTTAAATTTTATGTGTTGGAAATTATTAGCACGGTTTATGCCTAAATCTGACTGGTAAGTAGTTGTTTTTCTGTTAATATCTTTTTGAGATGCCAATTCTTCGAATAATTATCGAAATTAGCCAAGGTCGAAGCACATCTTGGATACAATGGCAAACATGCTTCAAGTTCAAAACAAAAACACGCTATTCTGTCATTGATCTCGGATTCATTCAAAACAAACATGGCATTCTGAAATACATTTTGCACACCTATTCATTAAGACATGCGTCGATAGTCTCTTTGCTCATCAAACAACGATATCAAATTGACATAATCGTTTAATTGCACTACTTATTTACAAATTGGTTTGATTGAATCGCCATTGTTTCACTTTACCACGTGGTAGTGAACGGGAGTTGTTTCACTGGCTGATAAAAATACATCGGTTATTTGATTGGATAATATGGATACAGTACTAGGTCAAGTGTTGTGCCATGATTTTTAATTATTGAACAGAATATTACCTACGATACACTGACCGATATACAAAGCGAAAACACGATCTCAATAACTGATTTACACACTGATGTATATTTCACACTAATCTGGCACGTGACTTACTTCCTGCATAGACGGGCTCGTTACGGGGGTATATTTCACACGGTATACAAATTCTAAATGCCGCACATCTTCAATTAAAGATTGGCACCCCAAACGTTCCTCGGCCAATCAAATTCTGATAAACTGTCAAATGGGAGGAAACAATAACGAACAACACAGGTCAGTTTTAACAGGTCAGTTTTATGACACTTGTCAGTAATTGCTCGTGGCGAAAGCTACGGGTGGTTAATCACTACGCAATTATCGGCAAACTTCGCAGTCAAGGCAAATTTTCCCTTGATTTTTATCTAATAGTCCATTGGGCAAGTGACGGACAACCAGATTTACGAAGGTCACCTGCCCGCACCCAAAATCCACTTGCCCGGGGCGTCGGGCAACCATATTTCCGGAGCCCTGCATATGATCAGAACTTTTGTTGAATTACATACTTAAGGGGTTGATGCACTATTTTCAAACACAATTTATTTATCCAGGCATCCAAAAAAAGAGATGCACTACCAAAGACACAACTATGTCAAAACAGAATATGTTTTCTTCCAAAGATTAAGCTATAAATTAGGTTCAAAATATCTAGTGCATAATTCTAGTTCATGAAAAGTGATGTAAATGTAACAATTAAAGTTATCTGCCCTTTGCTTAGATGGTGAAGGTCACATCACATTGCTTTGTCACGTTGCAATGTACCACTCAAGATACAACTATAAGCAAAGTTTTAAAGGTCTAGTGCATACAGTTTGTGAAAAAGTGACCTAAACGCAAAAGTTGAACCTAAAAATTATTAAGTGATCTGCCCTTTGCTTGGAGGGTCAAGGTCACTTCCACATTTGCTTTGTCACGTTGCCATGTACCACCCAAGATACAACTATAAGCAAAGTTTGAAAGGTCTAGTGCATACAGTTTTTGAAAAAGTGACCTAAACGCAAAAGTTGAACCTAAAAATTATTAAGTTATCTGCCCTTTGCATGGATGGTCAAGGTCACTTCCACATTTGCTTTGTCACGTTGCCATGTACCACCCAAGATACAACTATAAGGAAAGTTTGAAAGGTCTAGTGCATACAGTTTGTGAAAAAGTCACCTAAACGCAAAAGTTGAACCAAAAATTATTTGCCCTTTGCTTGGAGGGTCAAGGTCACTTCCACATTTGCTTTGTCAAGTTGCGATGTACCTTCCATGATACAACTATAAGCAAAGTTTGAAAGGTCTAGTGCATACAGTTTGTGAGAAAACGACCTAAACGCAAAACTTGAATGTTGAAGCCGCCGCCGCCAGAAAAGCAACACTTATGTGTCTTTTTTTCTTCGAAAAGGCGAGACAAAAACGAAGGCCCTATCGTCTTAACGAGGCAAAATATAGCAATATAGCATTTTTAACTAAATCAACGGCCATAACTCCGCTGTTACTGGTCCGATCTGGCTGGTTTTCGAACTTGTCCGAGCTTTCATTGATATTAAAAACCTGTTAGAGTTTGGTAAAGATCAGATGAAAAATGAAGGCCCTATCGTCTAACGAGACAAAAGTTAACGACGGTCGACGGACGGATGACGGACAACTCGCCATCCCCGGCCAGTAGAGCTAAAAATGTGTTACGTGGTTCTTGCACTCTGTACTTAGTATCACTGCCACTATCACTGTTTGAAGTTTCATTCATTCATTCCAGTCCCTTTAGTAGTTTCCAGAAGGCCCAACAGCAACTAGATGCTCCCCCTAAAAATATTCCCCTTTGTTATGGGTGTGTGTTATTTTGAAATGCATACTATATTGGGACTATGAAGCAGATGTAATATAGATACATACTACGTCATACTGAAGTTAATCCCCTTGCAGCCATTGTATCCTCTCTCTCTCTGGGGGAGATACTATATTAACCTTAATACTATGTTGATGAACCATTAAAGAAACTAACCCGCCAAATAACGGCAAAATTATACTACAAAATCGCTCATCAAAACTCTGTCCTGGTGTTCAGGTCATATAATAATGTCTATATGCCGATTAAAAGTGTAAGTTTATTCACGGGTTCTTAAAATACCCGTGAATGAATATGCGTAAAGTGAATTATGAGTTAGTAACTCTTAATTCGACGCTCCAGTTTTGGGGTTTGGCCTGGCTGGTTAAACGCGTTTATATTATGTCCATCGTGTTTGGATTCTCAAAATATGTTATATAAATTATATACCTCGTCATCAATAGGTTTAGAAACGGTGTACATCTGTTGTAAAATTTACCTGTTGATGGCGGGATATGGACTTTAAACATTTATCTATGAACTGGAAACTAACCCCTATTGGCAAAGGGCCTGAAGTCTAAATACGTACATTTCTATACATTATACAAAGCATTAGCAAAGCTAGGAGCAAACAAACTTACCCTCTGCAGCTCTGACATAGTGGCAATCATTCCTGCACAAATGTTGAAGATGCCAACTGCCCGTGATCTTGTACGTATTCCAAACACCTGTCATACAAACCATGAGAATCAAATATCATTCAATAGTCCCTATGGCCAGGTGACCTCATAAAGGACAAAGGAAACGTTTGTGATGTCATCTAAGACATCAAAATTAATACAAACATCACTGCAAAGTTTCTATCCACCACAGAAGGCGTGTGAATAATTGTAATGGCAGTAGTCCATCTGTGCGTCTGTAACATGTTCCTTTTCTGCTCAACTTCTACACTTTTTAATTTTCTTCGTTGTTCCACCAAATGTTTAAATATATTATTGGTGCTATATTATCAATAGCAAATTATACGTAAAACAAGAAATCCGTGGATTCACATGTCTCGCCTAACGAGGGCTCGACTTAAAAATAAAAGGTCAATGACGCTTAAATGAAAGTTTGTAAACATTGTAGTACCTAACAAGAGGTCAATGACCTTGAAGCTCTACTGATAGGTGTTTGATAGCTAGATCAGCATTCCTGTGAAGTTTCATGAAAATCCATCAAGTAGTTTCATAGGAGTAGTCGCTACAAGTTTTCATTATATAACTCTATGTAAACAAAGATGGCCACTGGCGGCCATGTTTAATGTCAAATCAAAATAATTTTTGACAAGGATCAACATCATGTCATACTGATCATTTTAGAAAAAGTCCCATAGGGGTCACTCCTCAGTTTCTCATGAATGTCCATGGTGTAAATCAGAAAGAAATCAACTAAGCATCTTTTAGGTCCATGGATGGTATTTATAATAATTATGAAGCACATGTTTGATGTTTTTTTTCAGTTTTGAGTACTTCTAAGTTTATTTTGGTGTATTGGAATATGCATTCTTTGGGTTTTATGGAGGCTATAAATAGAACAAGAGGTCAATGACCTTGAAGCTCTACTGATTGATTTTGATATCAGGAAGAAGTCGCTACAAACGGTTATTTTTAGCCGTAGCGGCCATCTTGAATTTCCGGCCGACCTGAAATTTTGCTAGGATCAATGAGAATTCAAGAGCAACATTCCTGTGAAGTTTCATGAAAATCCGTCAAGTAGTTTCAGAGGAGTAGTCGCTACAAGTTTTCATTATATAACTCTATGTAAACAAAGATGGCCGCTGACAGCCACGTTTAACATAGAATCAAAACGATTTTTGACAAGGACCAACAACATGTCATGCTGATCATTTTAGAAAAAGTCCCATATTAATATCACTTAGAGTTTTCAAGAAGTTGTCGCTACAAACTTGTTTTTTTAAAAAACCTATTTTTAGATTTGGTAGCCATCTTGGCAAAATATAGCATTTTTAACTAAATGAAGGGCCATAACTCCGCTGTTACTGGTCCTATCTGGCTGTTTTTCGAACTTGTTCGAGCTTTCAATGACATTAACAATCTGATAAAGTTTCGTAAAGATCGGATGAACAATGAAGCCCCTATCGTCTTAACGAGGCAAAATATAGCATTTTTAACTAAATCAAGGGTCATAACTCCGTTGTTACAGGTTGGATATGATACAATATGAATGTTTTTCGAACTTGTCCCAGCTTTCATTGATATTAACAATATGATAAAGTTTGGTAAAGATCGGAGGAACAATGAAGCCCCTATCGTCTTAACGAGGCAAAATATAGCATTTTTAACTAAATCAAGGGCCATAACTCCGCTGTTACTGGTCCGATAAGGCTGGTTTTCGTACTTGTTCGAGCTTTCAACGACATTAACAATATGATAAAGTTTGGTAAAGATTGGATGAACATTGAAGCCCCTATCGTCTTAACGAGGCAAAATATAGCATTTTTAACTAAATCAAGGGTCATAACTCTGCTGTTACTGGTCGGATATGATTCGATATGAATGTTTTTCGAACTTGTCCCAGCTTTCATTGATATTAACAATCTGATAAAGTTTGGTAAAGATTGGATGAACAATGAAGCCCCTATCGTCTTAACGAGGCAAAATATAGCATTTTTAACTAAATCAAGGACCATAACTCCGCTGTTAAAAGTCCGATATGGCTGGTTTTCTAACTTGTCCGAGCTTTCATTGATATTAACAATGTGGTAAAGTTTGGTAAAGATAGGATCAAAAATGAAAGCCCTATCGTCTTAACTAGGCAAAATATAGCATTTTTAACTAAATCAAGGACCATAACTCCGCTGTTACTGGTCCGATCTGGCTGGTTTTCGAACTTTTTTGAGCTTTCATTGATATTAACAATGTGGTAAAGTTTGGTAAAGATAGGATGAAAAATGAAGGCCGTATTGTCTTAACGAGGCCAAATATAGCATTTTTAACTAAATCAAGGGCCATAACTCCGCTGTTACTGGTCTGATATGGCTGGTGTTTAAACTTGTTTGAGCTTTTAATGACATTAACAATCTGATAAAGTTTCGTAAAGATCAGATGAACAATGAAGCCCCTATCATCTTAACGAGGTAAAATATAGCATTTTTAACTAAATCAAGGGCCATAACTCCGCTGTTACTAGTCTGATATGGCTGGTTTTCGAACTTGTCCGAGCTTTCATTGATATTAACAATGTGGTAAAGTTTGTTAAAGATAGGATGAAAAATGAAGGCCCTATCATCTTAATGAGGCAAAATATAGCAATATAGCATTTTTAACTAAATCAAGGACCATAACTCCGCTGTTACTGGTCTGATCTGGCTGGTTTTCGAACTTGTCTGAGCTTTCATTGATATTAACAATGTGGAAAAGTTTGGTAAAGATAGGATGAAAAATGAAGGCCCTATCGTCTTAACGAGGCAAAATATAGCAATATAGCATTTTGAACTAAATCAAGGGCCACAACTCTGCTGTTTCATGTAAATCCGTCAAGTAGTTTCAGAGGAGTAGTCGCTACAAGTTTTCATTATATAACTCTATGTAAACAAAGATGGCCGCTGGCAGTCATGTTTAACGTCGAATGAAAACGATTTTAGACAAGGACCAACATCATGTCATGCTGATCATTTTAGAAAAAGTCCCATATCAATATCACTTATAGTTTTCAAGAAGTAGTCGCTAGAAACTTATTTTTTAACAAAAGGTCAATGACCTTCAAGCTCTACTGATTGATTTTGATTTCAGGAAGTAGACGCTACAAACTTGTTTTTTGAAAATTTATTTTTAGCTGTGGCGGCCATCTTGAATTTCCGGCCGACCTGAAATTTTGCTAGGATCAATTAGACATCAAGAGCAACATTCCTGTGAAGTTTCATGAAAATCCGTCAAGTAGTTTCAGAGGAGTAGTCGCTACAAGTTTTCATTATATATCTCTTATGTAAACAAAGATGGCCGCTGGCAGTCATGTTTAACGTCGAATCAAAACGATTTTTGATAAGGACCAACATCATGTCATGCTGATCATTTCAGAAAAAGTCCCATATCAATATCACTTAGAGTTTTCAATAAGTAGTCGCTACAAACTTGTTTTTTAAAAACCTATTTTTAGATTTGGTGGCCATCTTGGATTTCACATCAACATGAATTTTTGCTAGGATCAACTAGTCTTCATGGGCAACATTTCTGTAAAGTTTCATGAAAATCCATTCAGTAGTTTCAGAGGAGTAGTCGCTACAAAAAAAAGTTTACGGACAGACGGACGACGGACACCGCACCACGGCATAAGCTATCAGTCCAGCTAAAAATCACTGATGGCATACAAAGATGAGTAGTTGACAACTTAAATTTGAGACATTAACAATATGGGAGATACCAGATATATCAAATTAGATATCTGCTGTCTCTGTGATATTTCCTTACAGAAACATGTGGCTTCTGACACAATGCACATGTATACACCAGAAAACATCATATTTTTATATATCACATGAATTGTCATGATTACACAGCTGTCAAAAAAGTAAACATACATGCACACAAATTGCTCAAAAATGTTATTATGAGATTTATATCAAATACCTGATATGGCCATATACTGGACACAATATGTGCCAAACACATTCTTCATCTGTACCAACAACTAGTCAAAATTGTCTGACAAATCATTACTTTGAAACTAACACACAAATCAATTGAATCAAGGTGTATAAAGGGCTTTAAAAACAAGAGGTCAATGACCTTGAAGCTCTACTGATTGATTTTGATTTCAGGAAGTAGTCGCTACAGACTTGTTTTTTGAAAATCTATTTTTCCTGAAATTTTGCTAGGATCAATTAGACATTAAGAGCAACATTCCTGTGAAGTTTCATGAAAAATCCGTCAAGTAGTTTTCAGAGGAGTAGTCCGCTACAAGTTTTCATTATATATCTCTATGTAAACAAAGATGGCTGCTGGCAGTCATGTTTAACGTCAAATCAAAACGATTTTTCGACAAGGACCAACATCATGTCATACTGATCATTTTAGAAAAAAGTCCCATATCAATATCTCTTATTGTTTTGAAGAAGTAGTCGCTACACTTATTTTAAATCTATTTTTAGCTGTGGCGGCCCATCTTGAATTTCCGGCCGACCTGAAATTTTTTCTAGGATCAACTAGACATCAAGAGCAACATTCCTGTGAAGTTTCATGAACATCCGTCAAGTAGTTTCAGAGGAGTAGTCGCTACAAGTTGAAGTTTTTACTATATAACTCTAGGTAAACAAAGATGGCCACTGGCAGCCATGTTTAATGTCGAATCAAAATAATTTTTGACAAGGATCAACATCTTGTCATGCTGATCATTTCAGAAAAAGTCCCATATCAATATCACTTACAGTTTTCAAGAAGTAGTCGCTACAAACTTGTTTTTAAAAATCTATGTTTAGCTGTGGTGGGCCATCTTGAATTTCCAGCCGACCTGAAATTGTGCTAGGATCAACTAGACATCAAGAGCAACATTCCTGTGAAGTTTCATGAAAAATCCGTCTCAGTAGTTTCAGAGGAGTAGTCACTACACATTTTTACTATACAAATTCTTATGTAAACAAAGATGGCCACTGGCAGCCATGTTTAACGTCGAATCAAAAATAATGTTTGACTAGGATCAAACATAATGTCATGCTGATCATTTCAGAAAAAGTCCCATATCAATATCTCTTATAGTTTTCAAGAAGTAGTCCGCTACAAACTTATTTTTATAAAAATCTATTTTTAGCTGTGGCGGCCATCTTGAATTTCTGGGCCGACCTGAAAATTTTGCTACGATCAATTGGACATCAAGAGCAACATTCCTGTAAAGTTTCATGAAAATCCGCCAAGTAGTTTCAGAGGAGTAGTCCGCTACAAGTTTTTACTATATAACTCTATGTAAAACAAAGATGGCCACTGGCAGCCATGTTTAACGTCGAATCAAAACGATTTTTGACAGGACCAACATCACGTCATGCTGATCATTTTAGAAAAAGGTCCCCATATCAATATCACTTATAGTTTTCAAGACGTAGTCGCTACAAACTTCTTTTTTAAACAAGAGGCCCAAGAGGGGCCTGTGGACGCTCTACTGGCTAAAGATAAAGTTTATGCACAAGGGGGCCACAACTCTTTCAAATAATCGTTCAAGAAGAACATGGTGATGATATAGGCAACTAGGCTTGGTACTGATTGTCCCTGACAAGTTTCGTTGAAATCCAGCCAGAGGTTCAGGAGAACTAGTCTGTACAAAGTTAGTGTATTAAAACCTTTTAAGGGGGCCATAACTCTGCCAAAATTCATTCAACCAGAACACGGCAGTGATAGGTGCAACTAGGCTTGGTACTGACCATCCCCATCAAGATACGTTGAAATCCAGCAAGGAGTCCAGAACAGACTAATCTGGACGTTTTCTCTATTAAAACCTTTAAAGGGCCATAACTCTGACAAAAATCATTCAACCCGAATATGGTGATGATATGCACAACTAGGCTTGATACTGATCATCCTTGTCAAGTTTCGTTAAAATCCAGCCAGGGGTTCAGGAAAACTAGCCCGGAAAATGTTTGTGTATCAAAAACTTTTAACGGGCCATAACTCCACCAAAAATCTGTTAACCGGAATGCGAAGATGATAAGCACAACTAAGCTTGGTGCTGATCATCCCTGTAAAGTTTCGTTGAAATGTGGGGAGACGTTCAGGAGAATAGTCCAGACAAAGTTTGTGTATTAAAACCTTTAAAGGGCCATAACTCTGCCAAAAATCATACAACCGGAACACGGCAAAGATTTGCACAACTAGACCTGGAACTGATCATCCCTAAAAAGTTTTGTTTAAATCCGGAGAGGGGTTCAGGAAAACTAGTCAGGACAAAGTTTGTTTATTAAAACCTTTAAAGGGACATAACTCCGCCAAAATCATTCAACTGGAACACAGTAACGATATGTACAACTAGGCTTGGTACTGATCATCCCTGAAAATTTCAATGAAATTTGGCCAAATAAAGGCCCTTTCTTCTTAATGAGGCCAAAATATAGCATATTTCAGAAAATGAAATCAAGGGCCATAACTCCGGTGTAAATTGTCCAATCTGGCTGGTTTTCAAACTTGTCGTGGCTTTCATTGATAGTAACAATCTGGTAATTTTTGGTAAAGATCGGATGAAAAATGAAGGTCCTATCGTCTTAACGAGGCAAAATATAGCATTTTTAACTAAATCAAGGGCCATAACTCCACTGTTACTAGTCCGATCTGGCTGGTTTTCGAACTTATCCGAGCTTTCATTGATATTAACAAGATGGTAAAGTTTGGTAAAGATAGGATGAACAATGAAGCCCCTATCGTCTTAACGAGGCAAAATATAGCATTTTGAACTAAATCAAGGGCCATAACTCTGCTGTTACTAGTCCAATATGAATGGTTTACAAACTCGTCCGAGCTTTCATTGATATTAACAATCTGATAAAATCTGGTAAATATCGGATGAACAATGAAGCCTCGGGGTATCGTCTTAACAAGGCAAAATATAGCATTTTGAACTAAATCAAGGGCCATAACTCCGCCGATACTGGTCCGATCTGGCAGGTTTTCGAACTTGTCTGAGCTTTCATTGATAGTAACAATCTGGTAAAGTTTGGTAAAGATCGAGTGAAAGATAAAGGCCCTATCGCTTAACGAGGCAACATTTAGCATTTTTAACTGAATCAAGGGCCATAACTCCGCCGATACTGGTCCAATCTGGCTGGTTTTCGAATTTGTCTGAGCTTTCATTGATATTAACAATCTGATAAAGTTTGGTAAAGATCGGATGAACAATGAAGCCCCTATCGTCTTAACGAGGCAAAATATAGCATTTTTAACTAAATCAAGGGCAATAACTCTGCTGTTAATAGTCCGATCTAGCTGGTTTTCAAACTTGTCTGAGCTTTCATTGATATTAACAATCTGTGCAAGTTTGGTAAAGATCAAATAATAAATGAAGGTGCTAGAGTGTTCACAAGGTTTAATATGGCATTTTTCAGCAAAACAAGGGCCATAACTCCATTGAAATTATTTCGATCTTGCCAGTTTTCGAACTTGTTTGAGCTTTCATTGATATAAAGACACTGGCAAAGTTAAGTAAAGATCCGATTAATATTAAAGGCCCTAGAGTGTTCACAAGGCGAAAAATAGCATTTTTCAGGGGAAAAAAAGGGCCACAACTCCGGTGTTACTGATCCGATTTAGCTGGTTTTCGAACTTGTTCGAGCTTTCATTGATATTAACAATCTGTGCAAGTTTGGTAAAGATCAAATAATAAATGAAGGTGCTAGAGTGTTCACAAGGCAGAAAATGGCATTTTTCAGAAAAAACAAGGGCCATAACTCTAGTGTTACTGAACCAATTCAGCTGATTTTCGAACTTGTCCAAGCTATAATTAGTATTAACAATATGTGCAAGTTTAGTAACGATCAAATAATAAATGAAGGTGCTAGAGGGTTCACAAGGCAGAAAAGAGCAATTTTCAGAAAAAACAAGGGCCATAACTCCGGTGTTATTGATCTGATTTGGCTGGTTTTCGAACTTGTCCAAGCTTTCATTGATATTAACAATCTGTGCAAGTTTGGTAAAGATCAAATAATAAATGAAGGTGCTAGAGTGCTCACAAGTCTTAATATGGCATTTTTCAGCAAAACAAGGGCCATAACTCCGGTGAAATTATTCCAATCTGGCTGGTTTTCGAACTTGTCCGAGCTTTCATTGATATTAACAACCTGTTAAAGTTTGGTAAAGATCGGATGAAAAATAAAGGCCCGAGAGTTGTCACAAGACAAAAGTTAACAACGGACGACGGACGACGGACGGACGGACAACTCGCCATCCCATAAGCTCTGCTGGCCTTCGGCCAGTAGAGCTAAAAATCTAATTTTAGCTGTGGCGGCCATCTTGAATTTCTGGCCGATCTGAAATTTTGCTAGGATCAATTAAATATTAAGAGCAACATTCCTGTAAAGTTTCATGAAAATCTGCCAAGTAGTTTCAAAGGATTAGTCGCTACAAGTTTTTACTATATAACTCTATGTAAACAAAGATGGCTGCTGGCAGCCATGTTCAACGTTGAATCAAAACAATTTTTGACAAGGACCAACATCATGTCATGCTGATCATTTTACCAAAAGTCCAATATCAATATCACTTATAGTTTTCAAGTAGTAGTCGCTACAAACTTGTATTTTGAAAATCTATTTTTAGCCATGGCAGCCATCTTGAATTTCCGGGCGACATGAAATTTTGCTAGGATCAATTAGACATCAAGAGCAACATTCTTGTGAAGTTTCATGAAAATCCGTCAAGTAGTTTCAGAGGAGTAGTCGCTACAAGTTTTCATCATATAACTCTATGTAAACAAAGATGGGCACTGGCAGCCATGTTTAACGTTGAATCAAAATAATGTTTGACTCTTATAACCATCATGTCATGCTGATCATTTTACAAAAAGTCCCATATCAATATCACTTATAGTTTTCATGAAGAAGTCGCTACAAACTTGTTTTTTAAAAACCTATTTTTAGATCTGGTGGCCATCTTGGATTTCACATCAACATGAATTTTTGCTAGGATCAACTAGACTTCATGGGCAACATTTCTGTAAAGTTTCATGAAAATCCATTCAGTAGTTTCAGAGGAGAAGTCGCTACAAAAAAAAGTTTACGGACAGACAGACACGACGGACGACGGACGCCGCACCACGGCATAAGCTCTGCTGATCTCTGATCAGTAGAGCTAAAAATGTGAACCAAGCAAAAAACTTCCAGAAAGTAGGTAAAATGGCTGATTCTGACTCAAGGGTTGATCAGCATGGAATAACTTTTTAAAATGCCGGAGTAGGTATGTACAATTTAGTATTTCCTGATATGCAAGAGCATTATGAGTACGATATGCGTAGGAAATTCTTTTTTACTTATTTATTGACATTTGAAATATTGCTAAAATTGCTTTTTTAGCATGTTTTGAGGGGTGGGGTAATCTTAAAGAAATGGGACTAAAGTTGTACAGAAAATGCTTTTTGATACTTTTATTTGGTATGGAAACATGGGTAATTTTATTGTCTTCTAAGAAATGTATGACACAAAGATGATGCGATTTATTTTTGCTCAAGGATTCAGGCTAAGGGCTTGTCATGGGTTTGATGATTGACAAATGTATATTAAACTGTGGAGTGCCCCCATATCAATATCACTTATAGTTTTCAAGAAGTATTCGCCATAAACTTGTTTTTTGAAAATCTATTTTTAGCCGTGGTGGCCATCTTGAATTTCCAGCCGACCTGAAGTTTTGCTAGGATCAATTAGACATCAAGAGCAACATTCCTGTGAAGTTTCATGAAAATCCGTTAAGTAGTTTCAGAGGAGTAGTCTCTACAAGTTTAAGGTTGCATCAAAATAATTTTCAACAAGGATCAACATCATTCCATACTGATCATTTTAGAAAAAGTCCCATATCAATATCACTTATAGTTTTCAAGAAGTACTCGCTACAAACGTGTTTTTTGAAAATCTATTTTTAGCTGTGGTGGCCATCTTGAATTTCCGACCAACATGAAATGTTGCTAGGATCATTTGATATCAAGAGCAACATTCCTGTGAAGTTTCATGGAAATCCGTCGAGTAGTTTCAGAGGAGTAGTCGCTACAAGTTTTTACTATATAACTCTTTGTAAACAAAGATGGCCACTGGCAGTCATGTTTAACGTTGAATCAAAACGATTTTTGACAAGGACCAACATCATGTCATGCTGATCATTTTAGAAAACGTCCCATATCAATATCACTTATAGTTTTCAAGAAGTAGTCGCTACAAACTTGTTTTTTGAAAATCTATTTTTAGCTGTAGCGGCCATCTTGAATTTCCGACTAACCTGAAATGTTGTTAGGATCATTTAGACATCAAGAGCAACATTCCTGTGAAGTTTCATGGAAATCTGTCAAGTAGTTTTAGAGAAGTTGTCGCTACAAGTTTTTGCTTAATAACTCTATATAAACAAAGATTGCTGCTGGCAGCCATGTTTAACGTCGAATCAAAACGATTTTCGACAAGGACCAACGTCATGTCATGCTGATCATTTTAGAAAAAGTCCCATATCAATATCACTTATAGTTTTCAAGAAGTAGTCGCTACAAACTTGTATATTAAAAATCTATTTTTAGCTTTGGCGGCCATCTTGGATTTCACATCAACATGATTTTTTGCTAGGATCAACTAGACTTCATGGGCAACATTTCTGTAAAGTTTCATGAATATCCATCCAGTAGTTTCAGTGAAGTAGTCGCTACAAATAAAAGTTTACGGACAGACAGGTCTTGGTGCATACAGTTTGTGAAAAAGTGACCTAAACGCCAAAGTTGAAGGTAAAAATTATAAGGTTATCTGCCCTTGCTTGGAGGGTCAAGGTCCCTTCTACATTTACTTTGTCACGTTGTGATGTACCACTCAAGACACAACTATAAGCAATGTTTTAAAGGTCTAGTGCGTACAGTTTCTGAAAAAGTGATTTAAACGCAAAAGTTGAACCTAAAAATTATGAAGTTATCTGCCCTTTGCTTGGAGTGTCAAGGTCACTTCCACATTTGCTTTGTCATGTTGCGATGTACCACCCAAGATACAACTATAAGCAAAGTTTGAAAGGTCTAGCGTAAACAGTTTGTGAGAAAATGACCTAAACGCAAAACTTGAATGTTGACGCCGCTGCCGCCGGAAAAGCAAAACCTGTCTCTTTTTTTCTTCGAAAAGGCTAGACAATTATGTTCAAAATTATGTTCAACATTATTTTAGGAAATGTTTCTCTGTAGTAATAATAACAGTAATCCTGTTTTAACAACTAAATCTGGGTATAACAGTAATAAGGTTATATCTTCATATAGAACAAGAAGGAAGATAGGCCCTTATATAGTTATGTGAGTATACCTGTTGTTGCAGGAATATTTTGTACATTTCTGGCAGTATCACAGGGGCTACATGCACCATCTGTGTATCTGTCACATCCTGCGTGAACTCTGAAATATCGAGTACATATAAAACACCCATAACAACATGCACTCATTAAATTACACAAAATGTAAAGATAGATATTGCTGACAAATTTCAAATCTGCAGCGGTGGTGTTATGGTAGAGCGTACGCCTCACATGAGGGAGGCTACATGTTCAATCCCCGGCCGGGTCATACCGAAGACTTCATAACATGGTATTAGTAGCTCAGCATAGTGCCAGGAATAGTCAGCCCTGTGTCAGTATAATGCGACTGGGTGGGGTATCATGTCACGTGTCTACAGCATATTCCAGTGTGGCAGCACTATAAAGTTGAGCATAGATTTCACTGCCCTAGTAGACACCATCAGGATATGACTGAAAGATTGTTTAAAGCAATGTTAACCGAATACACGCATAGATCACATTAAAGAGGAACTGTGCACCTGTTAGTGCAGATGCTTGCCTGTCACACACTTTGGCAAAAACTTACCAGCTTAAATACAAAACTTAACCAAATTTGTCTAAGCATAAAAGAGGACATAATTTTGTTAAAATAAAAGCTTCAGCTAGGCTAGCGCTAGGATTTTAAACTTTTTAGCCAAATCTGGCTAAAGCCCTAAAAATTCCTTTAGATTAGAATGTCTTTAGCCAGACTTTTGCCGAGATATTTTGGAACTTTAATTGAAGGCGCTAAAACCTCGCGTTTCCATAGTAAGTTAAAAGAGCATGCTTTATAAACATATATGGTATCAATATTTCCATATCATATATGCATAATGCATTCTGCTTTAGTGCTTATAATTAACAGTTGAGTTGTACAATATTCAAAACTTTTTAAAAATTATATTTGATGTAATTAATTTTTAAAAAGTGTGTGGCTTAAGTAAGTTAACAACAAGAGGTCAATGACCTTGAAGCTCTACTGATAGGTTTTTGACAGATGAGCATTCCTGTGAAGTTTCATGAAAATCCGTCAAGTAGTTACAGAGGAGTAATCGCTACAAGTTTTCATTATATAACTCTATGTAAACAAAGATGGCCGCTGGCGGCCATGTTTAAAGTCAAATCAATATAATTTTTGACAAGGATCAACATCATGTCATACTGATCATTTTAGAAAAAGTCCCATATCAATATCATTTATAGTTTTGAAGAAGTAGTCGCTACAAACTTGTATTTTGAAAATCTATTTTTAGCTATGGCGGCCATCTTGAATTACCGGCCAACCTGAAATTTTGCTAGGATCAATTAGACATCAAGAGCAACATTCCTGTGAAGTTTCATGAAAATCCGTCATGAAGATACAGAGGAACATTCGCTAGGAGATTTTACTAGATAACTCTATGTAAACAAAGATGGCCACTGACAGCCATGTTTAACATCGAATCAAAACGATTTTCGACAAGGACCAACATCATGGCATGCTGATCATTTAAGAAAAAGTCCCATATCAATATCAATTATAGTTTTCAAGAAGTAGTCGCTACAAACTTGTTTACTGAAAATCTATTTTTAGCCGTGGTGGCCATCTTGAATTTCCGGCCAACCTGAAGTTTTGCTATGATCAATTAGACATCAAGAGCAACATTCCTGTGAAGTTTCATGAAAATCCGTTAAGTAGTTTCAGAGGAGTAGTCGCTACTAGTTTTCATTACATAACTCTATGTAAACAAAGATGGCCGCTGGCGGTCTTGTTTAACGTTGCATCAAAATAATTTTCGACAAGGATCAACATCATTCCATACTGATCATTTTAGAAAAAGTCCCATATCAATATCACTTATAGTTTTCAAGAAGTACTCACTACAAACTTGTTTTTTGAAAATCTATTTTTAGCTATGGTGGCCATCTTGAATTTCCGACCAACCTGAAATGTTGCTAGGATCATTTAGACATCAAGACCAACATTCCTGTTAAGTTTCATGGAAATCCAGTGAATCGTTTTAGAGGAGTAGTCGCTACAAGTTTTTACTAATTAACTCTATGTAAACAAAGATGGCCGCTGACAGCCATGTTTAACATCGAATCAAAACAATTTTTAGCAAGGACCAACATCATGTCATGCTGATCATTTTAGAAAAAGTCCCATATCAATATCACTTAGAGTTTTCAAGAAGTAGTAGTCGCTACAAACTTGTTTTTTAAAAACCTATTTTTTGATTTGGTGGCCATCTTGGATTTCACATCAACATGAATGTTTGCTAGGATCAACTAGACTTTATGGGCAACATTTCTGTAAAGGTTCATGGAAATCCGTCAAATAGTTTCAGAGGAGTAGTCGCTACAAGTTTTTACTAATTAACTCTATGTAAACAAAGATGGCCGCTGACAGCCATGTTTATCGAATCAAAACGATTTTTGACTAGGACCAACATCATGTCATGCTGATCATTTTAGAAAAAGTCCCATATCAATATCACTTAAGAGTTTTCAAGAAGTAGTAGTCGCTACAAACTTCTTTTTTAAAAATCTATTTTTAGATTTGGTGGCCATCTTGGATTTCACATCAACATGAATGTTTGCTAGGATCAGCTAGACTTCATGGGCAACATTTCTGTAAAGTTTCATGAAAATCCATTCAGTAGTTTCAGAGGAGTAGTCGCTACAAAAAAAAGGTTTACGGACGGACAGACAGACGACGGACACTGCACCACGGCATAAGCTCTGCTGATCTCTGACCAGTAGAGCTAAAAATTGATGATGAATTCATGTCACAAATAACACATCCATCAATTTTGTGTCAAAAACAAGCCGAAACAAGAGCTGTCGGAGAACAGCGCAGCTCGACTATTCGAGTTTTCAGAGAATAATAAATTTATAGCTAGTATATAACATCAAAAAACAAGGCTACAACAATGTGGGGTGGGACTGGGGGCACAACATAACTATGTGTAAGAATTGACCAAAACTACACAGAAATATGTAAAAAATAAAAAAATAATAAAAAAAAACAGTTTCGAGTGTGTGTCGAGGGAGGGGGGAGGCGGGGAGAGAAGCAGGGGGTGAGGGTGGGGGTGAGGGTAAGAAACTATGTGTTATAATTGACCAAAAAAACACAGAAATATGTAAAAAAAAAATATATATATATATATATTTTAGTTTTGAGTGTGCGGTGGGGGCGGTGGGGCGAGACATATGTCTAAGAATTGACTAAAACAACACAGAAATATGTAAAAAAAAAAAAGGTCAGTGCTCAAAGAAAATTATTTTAAGAGACAGGCCCAGGGCTTGTTGCTTCTGAAAATGGACAGGCCCCAATTTGAAATGGACAGGCCCTGATTTGAAATGGACAGGCCCTGATTTAAAATGGAAAGGTCCAATATTTTTTTCTTATTGGAAATGTGTCTTTATTCACTTTTATAGCACACATTTGTTACGTATGTATTAATCAAGCTCAGAACCTCCTCTGACTATATTTTTCTTTTTGCTACCACTTTATGCTTCCTGGTCAGCAGACTTATTTACCATTTCGTTTAAAATATGTTAGAATAAAATATTACATAGTAATTTATAACCAATGCAAAGGAGAGTACTAGCACTTTTGCCAAACGATAATAATCAGAGCCGACTTGGTGAAACTGGAGCTGAACTTGGAGCCAAATTTTTAATCAGGTTTTATGAGACTATCAGAGCCTCCTCTGGCTATATTTTTTCTTTTTGTCACCACTTTCTCCAAGTAAAGAATTAGGAGCCTAGACTAGAATTCATTTAAAAGTAGGAACTCCTTCCTTACACCTTAAATAATGAATAGAAATATACTTTATATCTGTATTTATACATATACAGTATATATATTTTTCTTTCAACCAACATGTATTTGTAAAGGACAGTTTTTCTTATTTGATTACGAAAAAAAATAAAAAAATAAAAATATCCGAAATTATGTACCATCCGAACTACTATGACACCGCACTCTTACGGCCCCAACATTTCACAAACATTCAATCGAAATACCATCAATAACGATTTTTTTCATGCATTAGTGTGTTTTAAATGACAAAAACGGTATTTCTTATCACAAAGGAAAGAAAAACACAACCCTAATAGCAGAATAATGAGTTTTATGTCAACAATTGTCGACCTCAAAGTTGTGACAAACTGCCGACACGAAGCCAGGCAAAATATTCGAACTTCTTATTGTTTCAGTGTGTGTATAACACATTTTAATTACTTTATTGCAAGTGTTTTCACAGTTCACAATACACATGGGAGTATTTTGTCTTGAGGAACTTGAGCTTGAGATCCAGTGAAACTGATTTTTTGGGGGGATTTTTTTTTTTTTTTTAGACAGGCCCGACGGGCTCCTCGTCTGCAAAATGAGACAGGCCCGGAATGGATTTCGAGGAGCCCCGGGCGTCGGGCTATCCTATTTCTTGAGCACTGAAGGTGTGGAGGTGGGTGGGAGTGGGGGAGGTAGGAGGGAGCCCATGCCCCAATATGGGTGAAGTATGAATAAGATGCATAATGCTATAAGAAATCCCAAACCAAAATTATAGATATATACATGCTTACATGCAAACCTAAATCTGCCTTTATTGCACATTTTATCGGCCATCACAATTTGGGTTCCATGGGAGCCCAGAATTTGCAGAAGACAAAATTACTTATCCAACCCTTTACAACATACTATAAGGAAACCAATTCCAAAATTTAGTTCAGCTAGGACAAGAAATGTAAGAGATATAGACCTGTAAACACAGCTTACACGCAAAATTTGATGTGAAACAGACACATTTTAAGAATTTGGGTTCCATGGGAGCCCAGGGGTTACAGGAACCAAAATTACTTAAGCAGCCCTTAAGATAATGCTATAAGGAAGCTAATGGCCAAATTTGGTTGTGCTAGGGTAAGAATTGTAAGAGATATAGACTTGTAAACACAGCTTACACGCAAAATTTGATGTGAAATGGGACTCATTTTATGGGCTATCATAATTTAGGTTCCATGGGAGCCCATGGGTTACAGGAACCAAAATTGCTTAAGCAGCCCTTAAGATAATGCTATAAGGAAGCCCATGGCCAAATTTGGTTGTGCTAGCATAAGAATCATAAGAGATATAGACTTAAATTTGATGTGAAATGGAATATAAATTTGATGTGAAATGTGACACATTTTATGGGCTATCATAATTTGGGTTCCATGGGAGCCCATGGGTTACAGGAACCAAAATTGCTTAAGCAGCCCTTAAGATAATGCTATAAGGAAGCCCATGGCCAAATTTGGTTGTGCTAGCATAAGAAATGTAAGCGATATAGACTTGTAAACACAGCTTACACGCAAACCTTGATGTGGGACGTCTACGCCAACGCCGACCCCGGGGTGATTACATAAGCTCTCTTATTCTTCGAATAGTCGAGCTAAAAATCATGAATTATGGAGCATGATTTATTTTTAAAATGTTAAAGCTTAATGAAATTGATAAGGATGATGAATTGTATAAAGTTTTATAAGCACAGGTCAATATTTTGCCTACTTACGAATGAATGAGCTGTTAGGTTGCAGGTTAAAGTTTTATGAAAAGGGGTATAACTCTGCCAAAATGAAAGTCAGTTATTGGACATGTGTAACAACATTCTTTTGGAAATGATGAAGATGTCTATAGTGTCAAATACTTTTCAAGTTATGGCCACGGTTAGGTTGCAGGTTCAAGTGTGATGGACTGACGACAGTCATGGGACAAAGTGATCCCTAAGTGTCTGCCATGCTAAGCAGGCAGCACAAAATCTCACCTGCCAGCACTCTCATGGCTCCATGTACAGGACTTGGGTCCCCGCTGGTCAAGGCTTCCATCAGAATTGGAAATAATTCTGGCCATGACTCGGGCCAATCCCAGTGGGCTATAGCCGATACAGCATATGCAACACTGGAACGAACTTTACTTATAGTCTCCTTCAAACCTATTGGAAGAATTCTACGTATTTCAGCTTTAGACTGAAAAAGAAGTTAATGTAAAGACATCAGTGTACATCAAACAAAACTGAACAACATAATTGTTGCATGTAACAATAGCCAGCCAAATCATTCAAATTGACAGGTCGTCTAAAATACCACTCAACCACTCAACCACTCACACTGGCAAGTGATATGTGAGTTTGCACGAGTCGAAATTCTTTTGACAAACATTGTAAAACATCAGTTCCTTTTGTTGTGATAGCCAAGTGTTAGCTTAGCCATTTCTCCTAAAAATTGGTTTGACCGACTTTGGAGACCTTGAATTATCTGTTGTTTTTGCATAAGCCAACAAAACAAATGTGAGTTTCCACTAATGGCAAGAAAAAAGTGATTTATCTTTTCTTTTTCACCTTTAAAAATGTGTTGTTTTGCTGTGCTACTCACTAAAACGGCAGCTACCCAACTTTTTTTTGAGCATTTAAGGGACATCTTTTGCAAATCTCACCAATATCGGGAATATATATATATATTTTATTATTATTATAAAACAATCTAAACTGAAAACACAAAATTAATAAGCACATTTAAAAACTATGTTTTGTAAAATGCTTTCACCACTGTCAAATGACTTAAACAAGAGGCCCAAGAGGGCCTGTGGACGCTCTACTGGCTCTTATAACATCAATGAAGCGAGTGACTGCCATTAAAAAACTGCTTTTTAACTAAAGCAAGGGCCATAACTAAAGAATCTGGTAAAGTTTGGCAAATGAAGGCCCTATCATATTAACGAGGCAAAATATAGCATTTTTAACTAAATCAAGAGCCATAACTCATCTGTTACTGGTCCGACTGGTCCAACATAGAGTTAAAAAAAAAAAAATAATAATAATAATAAATAATTTAAAAAAAAAAAAAAAATTAAAAAAAAAAAAATTAAAAAAAATATTCAAAAAATATTCAAAAAAATAAAAAAAATAAAAATTTAAAAAAAAATTATTCAAAAAAATAATTAATAAAAGAAATATTCAAAAAAAAATAAATAATTGAAAACAACAATATTTAAAAAAAAATAAAAAAAAAAAAATAAAAAAAATATATAAAAAAGAAAGTCATAAAATCAGTTAAAGTTTGGCAAAGATCAGATGCAAAATGAAGGGCCTATCATATGACGAGGCAAATTATAGCATTTTAAACAAAATCAAGGGCCATAACTCCACTGTTACTGGTTCGATCTGGTTGATTTTCGAACTTGCCCAAGCTTTCATAGACATTAACAATCTGATAAAGATTGGTAAAGATCGGATGTAAAATCTTAACGAGGCAAAATATATCATTTTGAACTAAATCAAGGGCCATAACTCTGCTGTTACTGGTCCGATATGAATGGTTTTCGAACTTGTTCTCGAGCTTTTAACGACATTAACAACCTGATAAAGTTTAGTAAAGATCGGATGAACAATGAAGCCCCTATCGTCTTAACGAGGCAAAATATGGCATTTTTAACTAAATCAAGGGCCATAACTCCACTTTTACTAATCCGATATTGCTGGTTTTCGAACTTGTCCGAGCTTTCATTGATATTAACAATCTTATAAAGTTTGGTAAAGATCAGATGAACAATGAAGCCCCTATCGTCTTAACGAGGCAAAATATAGCATTTTTAACTAAATCAAGGGCCATAACTCCGCTGTGACTGGTCCAATATGGCTGGTTTTCGAACTTGTTCGAGCTTTTAACGACATTAACAACCTGATAAAGTTTAGTAAAGATCGGATGAACAATGAAGCCCCTATCGTCTTAACGAGGCAAAATGTGGCATTTTTAACTAAATCAAGGGTAATAACTCCACATTCACTAATCCGATATTGCTGGTTTTCGAACTTGTCCGAGCTTTCATTTATATTAACAATCTGATAAAGTTTGGTAAAGATCGGATGAACAATGAAGCCCCTATCGTCTTAACGAGGCAAAATATAGCATTTTTTACATGCAATCTCCTGTTTTTGGTGCTAATTAAGGTCAGGATTTTTAGTTATTTCATGATTCTTTCAGATGATGAAATAATTTCATAATATTTTATACTGATTTAAAGAAAAAGAAATTGTTTCCAGCCGGCTCCAAATTAAAAACAGACGGTGAATATAGCAGGCTGCCGGCTATTTGAGAAAGCCGTGGAACTGTATTTTTGCTAGGATCAACTTAACATCAAGAGCAACATTCCTGTCAAGTTTCAAGAAATTCCATCAAGTAGTTTCAAGGAGTAGTCGCCACAAGTTTTTCCTATATAACTCTATGTAAACAATGGCCATGTTTGACATCCAATTAAAATTAACTTTGGTTAGGACCAACTATATGTTGTGCCAGTCATTTTGGTAAAGGTTTAAAATCAATATCACTTATGGTTTTTGAGAAGTAGTCGCCTCAAAATCGCATTTTTAAAAGCTATTTTTAGCCGTGGTGGCCATCTTGAATTTCCTGCCAACCTGAATTTTTGATAGGATCAACTAGACATCAAGAGCAACATTCCTGAAAAGTTTCATGAAATGCCATTAAGTAGTTTCAGAGAAGTAGTCGCCAAAAGATTCTCCTATATAACTCTAGGTAAACAATGATGGCCGCTGGTGGTCATGTTTGACATCCAAGCAAATTGAAGCTTGGTTAGGATCAACTACATGTCGTGCCAGTCATTTTGGTAAAGGTTCCAAATCAATATCTCTTATGGTTTTTCAGAAATATTGCCATAAAATCGCATTTATTTGTAGCCACGACTGCCATCCTGAATTTCCGGCCGACCTGAATTTTTGCTAGGATCAACTAGACATCAAGAGCAACATTCCTATGAAGTTTCATGAAAATCCGTCAGGTAGTTTCAGAGGAGCAATCGCCACAAGTTTTTCCTATATAACTCTATGTAAACAAAGATCGCGGCGGACTAGTTTGACATCCAATCAAAATGAACTTTGGTTAGGACCAACTACATATCATGCCAGTAATTTTGGTAAAGGTTCCAAATCAATACGACTTATGGTTTTTGAGAAGTAGTCGCCACAAAATCGCATTTTTAAAATCTATTTTTAGCTGTGGCGGCCATCTTCAATTTCCGGCCGACCTGAAATTTTGCTAGGATCAGCTGGACATCAAGAGCAACATTCCTGTCAAGTTTCAAGAAAATCCTTCAAGTAGTTTTAGAGAAGTAGTCGCCACAAAATAAAGTTTACGGACGGACGGACGCCAGACGCCTCATCACGGCATAAGCTCTTCTGATCTATGATCATACTGATCATTCCTGCCAAGTTTCATTGAAATCCGGCCACAGGTTCAGGAAAACTAGTCTGTACAAAGTCAGTGTATTAAAACTCTTAAAGGGCCATAACTAGCTGACCAGTGGTTGTGGAGAAGTAGTCCAAAGTTTGTGTCTTAAAACTTTTAAAGAGCCACAACTGCAACAAAAATCATTCAACCAGTACATGACAACAATATGCGCAACTAGGCTTGGTACAGTTATCATTCCTGCCAAGTTTCACTGAAATACAGCCTGGAGTTCAGGAAAACTAGTCCGGGCAAAGTTTAAGGGGCAATAACTGTGTCAAAAACCATTCAACAAAAACACGGTGATGATATGTGCAACTAGGCTTGGTACTGATCATCCCTGCCAAGTTTCATTGAAATCTGGCCAGGCGTTCAGGAGAACTAACCTGTACAAAGTTAGTGTATTAAAACCTTTAAAGGGCCACAACTCTGCCAAAATTCATTCAACCGGATCACGGCGATATGTGCATCTAGGCTTGGTACTCATCATTCCCGCAAAAATTCGTTCGGAGTTTGGAAATTCGGCCAGGAGTTTAGAAGAGACTAGTCTGGATAAAGTTTGTGTACCAAACCTTTAAAGGGATAAAAGTCCGCAAAAAATCATTCAACCGGAACACGGTGATGACATGCACAACTAGGCCTGGTACTACGTTTCAATGAAATCCGGCCAGGGGTTCAGGAGAACTAGTCCAGACAGTTTGTGTATTAAAACCTTTAAAGGGCCATAAGTCTGCTAAAAATCTTTCAAACGAAATACGGCAGTGATATATAACTAGGCTTGGTACTGATCATCCCTACAAAGTTTCATTGAAACCCACAAGGTGTTCAGGAGAATTGCATTGAATTGGATTTTATAGGAACTAGACCAGATAAAGTTTGTGTATTAAAACCTTTAAAGGGTCATAACTCTGCCAAAAATCATTCAACCGAAACACGGTGATGTTATGCACCACTAGGCCTGGAACTGATAATCACTAGGCCTGGAACTGATAATCCCTGCAAAGTTTCGTTGAAATTTGGTAAGGGGTTCAGGAGAACTTGTCCAAAGTTTGTGTATTAAAACCTTTAAAGGGTCATAACTCAGCCAAAAATCATTCAACCGAAACAAGGTTATGATATGCAGTACTAGATTTGGTACTGATCATCCCTGCAAAGTTCCATTAAAATCCGGCCAAATGAAGGCCCTATCTTCTTAATGAGGCAAAATACAGCATTTTTAAATAAATCAAGGGCCGTAACTCCAGTGTTACTAATCCATGTGGGTGGTTTTCAAACTCGTCCGAGCTTTCATTGATATTAACAATCTAGTAAAGTTTGGTAAGATCGGATGGGAAATGAAGGCCCTATCGTCTTAATGAGGCAAAATACAGCGTTTTTAAATAAATCAAGGGCCGTAACTCCGGTGTTACTAATCTGATGTGGCTGGTTTTCAAACTTGTCCAAGCTTTCATTGATATTAACAATCTGGTAAAGTTTGGTAAGATCGGATGAAAAATGAAGGCCCTATCATCTTAACGAGGCAAAATACAGCGTTTTTAACTAAATCAAGGGCCATACAGGGTTCGAATTTAACTTAATTTCTTACTTGCAATTTTTTGCAAGTGGCAATATTTTCTACTCGCAAAATTTTATCAACTTTTATTTTACCAAAACATGGCAGTGACCACACGCGGCCGATTCACTAGAGTTACCTTCCTCAGCACATGGTGCTGGCTGATTGTCTAAGACAGTCAGCAATTCATCGCTAGTCTTCTTTTTTTCGTTTGTTGACTTGGAAAAAATCAGAAATTCGTTTCATTATTGATACACCTATCCACAATACGCTTGCATTTTGACTAGAAGAGCGATTACGATAACGTCTAAAATGCGGGCCTAGCTGTACGGTACCGTACATTGTACGGAATTACTTATTTCCCTATTTTCGAACAGATATTGTAATGATTTCAATTTTATTAATTATTTCAAACAGATTTGATACAATGTGAAAATGAAAGTGTCTAACTAACAGTTCTTCGGTTAATTTTTACGGTTAAAATTATAAAGCCAAGTTACAGAAAGGTTACGGTACGGCTCGCGTTTTATTCATAACCGTCCCTGGACTCACGTCACAAAGTACCTGTTGGAGATCTTTTTTCACAAATCATTTTGACCGATTATCTAACTTAGTCAGGAAAGTGTAGTTTTATTGAAATACACCAACAACCATTCTATTTATTTATAGCGCTTCGATTAATTATAGAATTTCGGGGAAAGCCAATATGTTTCACGAAAATTAACAAAATGAATTGATCACTGGTATGTTCGTATTGCGCCCGCTCGGTCTAGACAAGTGTAGTCAGTGCGCCATGTGTGTTTTAACTGACGTAAGGCCATCCTTAAACAAGAGGTCAATGACCTTGAAGCTCTACTGATTGATTTTGATTTCAGGAAGTAGTCGCTACAGACTTGTTTTTTGAAAACCTATTTTTAACCATGGCGGCCATCTTGAATTTCCGGCCGACCTGAAATTTTGCTAAGATCAATAAGACAATAAGAGCAACATTCCTGTGAAGTTTCATGAAAATCCGTCAGGTAGTTTCAAAGAAGTAGTCTCTACAAGTTTTCATTATATAACTCTATGTAAACAAAGCAGCCATGTTTAAGGTCAAATCAAAACGATTTTCGACAAGGACCAACATCATGTCATACTGATCATTTTAGAAAAAGTCCCATATCAATATCTCTTATTGTTTTGAAGAAGTAGTCGCTACAAACTTATTTATTTTAAACCTATTTTTAGCTGTGGCGGCCATCTTGAATTTCCGGCCGACCTGAAATTTTTCTAGGATCAACTAGACATCAAGAGCAACATTCCTGTGAAGTTTCATGAACATCCGTCAAGTAGTTTCAGAGGAGTAATCGCTACAAGTTTTTACTATATAACTCTATGTAACCAAAGATGGCCACTGGCAGCCATGTTTAAGGTCGAATCAAAATAATTTTCCACAAGGATCTACATCATGTCATGCTGATCATTTTAGAAAAAGTCCCATATCAATATCACTTATAGTTTTCAAGAAGTAGTCGCTACAAACTTATTTTTTTAAAATCTATTTTTAGCTGTGACGGCCATCTTGAATTTCCGGTCGACCTGAAATTTTGATAGGATCAATTAGACATCAAGAGCAACATTCCTGTAAAGTTTCATGACAATCCGCCAAGTAGTTTCAGAGGAGTAGTCGCTACAAGTTTTTACTATATAACTCTATGTAAACAAAGATGGCCGCTGGCAGCCATGTTTAACGTTGAATCAAAACGATTTTTGACTAGGATCAACATCATGTAATGCTGATCATTTAAGAAAAAGTCCCATATCAATATCACTTATAGTTTTCAAGAAGTAGTCGCTACAAACTTATTTTTTAAAAATCTATTTTTAGCTGCGACGGCCATCTTGAATTTCCGGCCGACCTGAAATTTTTCTAGGATCAATTAGACATCAAGAGCAACATTCCTGTAAAGTTTCATGACAATCCGCCAAGTAGTTTCAGAGAAGTAGTCGCTACACGTTTTTACTATATAACTCTATGTAAACAAAGATGGCCGCTGGCAGCCATGTTTAACGTTGAATCAAAACGATTTTTGACTAGGATCAACATCATGTCATGCTGATCATTTTAGAAAAAGTCCCATATCAATATCACTTATAGTTTTCAAGAAGAAGTCGCTACAAACTTGTATTTTAAAACTCTATTTTTAGCTTTGGCGGCCATCTTGGATTTCACATCAACATGAATTTTTGCTAGGATCAACTAGACTTTATGGGCAACATTTCTGTAAAGTTTCATGAATATCCATCCAGTAGTTTCAGCTGTGAAGTCGCTACAAATAAAAGTTTACGGACAGACAGACGGACAGACGGCCAGACGGACAGACGGACAGACGGACGGACGACGGACGCCGCACCACGGCATAAGCTCTGCTGATCTCTGATCAGTAGAGCTAATAAACTGTATATAATATTATATAAATGTTTTGTATCGATAAACACATGCCAGAGGGCTGCTTGTTCATTTTAATCCCCTTAGTACAGGTGTAAACCAAGGAGACCGTATAACCATAGTTATACACCCGTCTGACAGTTGTCTCACTCTGTCTGCAAAACTGGATTAATGAATAATGTGGATCTGACAATGCCTTGAGATATGTTTTTTTTTTTTTTTGGTTGGTCTTTAATATTAACCAAACTAGTTTGTATATATGTACTTAGATAAGCACCATCATTTTTCTTCAGCCAAAGACAAGCTGTACAATGATATCATTGATGAGATGGTTGATACAGGAGCAGAGTTTCCAGCATCCAAAAGCTGCCACAGAGGTATAAATGTATTAAATAAAATACACATTGTTTGTCTTGTGTGTAAAAGAATTAAGCTATTTAAAAGTAGAATCATCAGTTTAAATAGGCACCCCTACATAATTTCACCTTAGTAGTATGAATCACATACATATATTAAAACATACTGTTATTAATATTATTAAAAATCAAATGGCGCAACACTTTCCCTTGAATATGAGTGTCAGATTTAACAGTGGATGTTGTTTTCAATTTGTGATGCTGTATGATCTAACATTTTACATAAATACTAGTTTAATATTAATTCTGGATCTATATTATACGTTTTGAAGCATCTGTAAAGAAATTGTCATACCCTCAGCGTATCTGTTTTATAATGCAAGATTTTTATACAGAAATATTAATAGTCTGACAAACCTGTCTTAAGCAGCCACTCAAGGCAAGGACCAAAACAAGTGGCTGCTTAATACAGGTTGAATCTAGTTAAATTTGAGGTTAACATAAATTGAAAACATGCTTCTTTAAGGCAGGTGGCTGCATAATGGAGGTGACCGCTAATATTGGTTTGACTGTGCATTAAATAGAATGCTTAAGAGTTGAGATCCATCTAGATGAATACCTTACAAGAGAAATGAGAAGAGAATTCAGTAGAAAGTATCGAGATATAGCCAATGTCCCACCTCATATTTTGCGTGCATTATACTCTGAGCTTACACTGGATTCTTCTGTACATCAAAATCCTGCTTTGGATTCCCGTTTACGACAGGCTATAATCACCGGTGACCCTGATATGGTTGTTGACTTTAGAACTTTGAATAAAGGTAGACCTGATGACACATTTAATGTTTTTTTTGAACAACTAGAGAAGAAAGTAGAATCAGTGACAGCTGCAGATGAGCGTCGTCACAATGTAGAACATTTCAGCAGGTTTATATCGGTACGTGACCTCATTGAAGAAACTGCCAAGAAATGTTCGAGGGAACTCCTATTCCGAGTGAAAGTACTGTTTTGTTTGCATTTGTCCCAAAAAACGCATTCATCAATACTGCCAAGCTATATAAGGGTAGGATCAACTTGCAGCACAAGGTTCAAACCTGCACAAATAGATGAGCATTATTGTGCAGCGATATTCAGTTACTTGAAAAGGTATGCTGTGAAGTTCTCAGAGAAAACAACATTAGTCTGTTTGGATGATAAGTCCAAAGTCGACTTTGGGGAACCTGGTATGGCCATTGCAAGTGGTGTACGAGGAAAAAAGTCGTTAGTTCCGGTTACCTCGATACTTGGTGCATGATACTTGGTGCATTAGACCATGATGTGGGTTCCAAGGGTTTACTAACACCATCTGTGTGCCTAGTGGTCGATATCCCTGATGATGTAAAACAAGTTTTTATACAGGACAGGAATATGTGACATTGAAGGATTCGATTTTCCAACCGTCGACTCCCTTTCGTCACGCACTGGAGTTGAGAAATATCTTGAAGTCTTCGAATGATGAAAATCCAAAGCCATATCTATTGCTTTATACAGATGGTGGTCCAGACCACAGGACCACATATGCAGCTGTCAAGCTTTCCTTGATTATATTGTTCAAACTTATGGACTTGGACACTGTCATCGCTGCACGTACAGCACCTGGGCACTCGTGGGCAAATCCCGCTGAGCGGATTATGAGCCTTTTAAACTTGGCTTATCAGAATGTGTCTCTTCATCGTGAAGAAATGCCTAGTCAGTATGAACAGATGTTAAAAGGGTGTGGATCCATGAGTGACATCAGAAAAAAGGCGTCAAAGGAAGCGGGTTTACAGCATGCATGGTCGAAATCCCTGGAATCGATGGTTAAACTGCTGGATGACCGTACAAAACGCGCGACATTGAAAGGCAAGAACTTTGAATGTGGCGTTCCTGCCTCAGCGGACGATATTGCCACCTTTGAATCGCAAATGCAACAATTGGTTGATCCTAACATAATACAGGGGAAGTACATTCAGAATGACCTAAAGAAACTGGAAGCTTACCACAGATTTGTGTCGTCTCACCGTAATGAAAGAAATTACATTTTCCAGGTAATATTATATCCTTAGCAGGGCACGAAAATTCCACTCGTCCGCTCGTATTGACGAGTGAAATTCAAATCTGGACGAGTGAAACACATGAATAGGTCGTCCTAGAGGACGAGTAACATTTCAGTAGAAAACAACAACAAAGAAAATAGTTCTTACAGTTTATTAAGCGATTAAATGCAGTAAATAGTCGCAACTCTGTTTATTCAACGAGAAAATGCAATTTAAGTCAACCGGATATTGGGAAATTGACGCATTGCGGTTTTGGGACATTCTAAAATGCGGCTCCCGTTCTAATTTCACGGAGCGCGAACGTTACAGTATTTAATGTTATACAAATAACACTTTCACGGGGGAATCTTTAAGGGCACTAGTCAGCTTTTAGGTGACTGAGGCCAGGGCCTTCAGGAAGGGAAATTGCAAAAAGTATGCTGTTTTCCTGTATTGTAGTTTAGCATTTTCTAATATTTTTATTATTATTATTCACAGGAAAAGGGGGAAAATAATTACCATGCCAGAGTAATTGTAATGGCCATGATCAGACTGTAGTGAACTATACAGTATAAATATGAATATAATCATCTATAATACTGGTCAAAGTTTCATAATTTTCATTGATTTATATAAAGAAAAAAACAACACATTCTGATGTTTCCCTTTGTTTTATTTATATAAAATAGTGTTAAATGACGGTATCTGACTGCTTTGACTTATGAACATTTACAGTCAGATCAGGACGAGTAAACATCCTATAAGGACGAGTAATATGTCAATGGCACTTGTCCTACAGGACGAGTATACAGTAAAATATATTTTGTCCCCTGCTTAGTAGGTATTAAATACTTAGTTTTCCTAAAAATAAACATGCCTGCCAGGCAGTATAAATTCATAATGTTTTCAGTGCTCAAAGAAAATTATTTTAAGAGACAGGCCCAGGGCTTGTTGCTTCTGAAAATGGACAGGCCGTGATTTAAAATGGACAGGCCCTGATTTAAAATGGAAGGGTGACTGGTCCAATATGTTTTTCTTAGTGGAAATGTGTCTTTATTCGCTTATATAGCACACATTTGTTACGTATGTATTACTCAAACTCAGAACCTCCCCTGACTATATTTTTCTTTTTGTTACCACTTTATGCTCCCTAGTCAGCAGACTTATTTATCACTTCATTAGAATAGAATATTACATTGAAATTTACAACCGATGCAAAGGAGAGTACTAGCACTTTCGCCAAACGATAATAATCAGAGCCGACTTGGTGAAACTGGGAGCCGAACTTGGAGCCAAATTTTTAATCAGGTATTATTAGACTATCAGGGCCTTCTCTGGCTATATTTTTCATTTTGTCCCCACTTTCTCCAAGTTAAAGAATTAGGAGCCTAGAGTAAAATTCATTTAAAAGTAGGATTCCAGGAACTCCTTACACATGATAAAAGAAAGAATGATGGATGAATAGAAATGTTTTTCTTATTCAATTACGTAAAAAAAAAAAAAAAAAAAAAAATGAAATTATGTACCATCCGAACTTCTACGACACCGCTCTTTTACGGCCCGAAAATTTCACAAACATTCAATCGAAATACCATCAATTAGGAACTTTTTTCATGCAATAATGTGTTCTGAATGCCAAAAATGGTATTTCTTATCAAAGAGGAAAGAAAACACAACCCTAATAGCAGGATAATGTAGTTTTACGTCAGAAATTGTCGATCTCAAAGTTGTGACAAACTGCTGACACGACGCCAGGCAAAATATTCAAACTTCTTATTGTTTCAATTTGTGTATAACACATTTTAATTACTTTATTGCAAGTGTTTTCATATTTCAGAATACACATGGGAGTATTTTGTCTTGAGGATCTTGAGATTTTTTTTTTTTTAGACAGGCCAGACGGGCTCCTTGTATGCAAAATGAGACAGGCCCGGAATGGATTTCAAGGAGCCCCGGGGTCGGGCTATCCTATTCTTGGAGCACTGAGTTTTACATTCTGACAGTGTTTCATATTTATTATTTCATATTAATATTAAAAACCCAGTGATTTTATTATATTTATTAACAAAACTTCAGATTAAGCTTGACATTGCTCGTTTTGTTTCCGTCATTGAATTTGTACGAAAAACAAACTACTGAAATTTTTTGGCTTCTATGTCCGGACATATTGTAATGTTTTTATTTACATGTCAGAACCATTGAATCTACAGTAAAATAGTAAGTATTGAGGCTTTATATGAACAGACTCAATAAAACCGAGTCTGCTACTTTTATCTCTTGTTTGTGGGGATCCCCTTTTCAGAATTTATTTATGGACTATTTAGTGCTAGCTGAAGTCGATTAACCTTCAATGGACAATCTTTTATAACACAGAGCTGTATTCTTTCTTCTGCTTCTTGTACTGTGGTGGTGGAATGTGTCTAAACTGTGGTGGTGGAATGTGTCTAAATTCTTTCAATGACAGATTGTATGTAGTTTTAAAATATAACACGATTTAGTTGCATGCTTTCTGGAAATGACTGCGGGTATGGTTTCTATATTAAAATGCTAAATTACTTTTAACAAATATATTCTTTTTTATTCACCCGTATTGTTGTGGCATTGTCCGTCTGTCCATCCCTTAACTTTTACCTGGCATCTGATTCAATGTGGCTAATAACTTTCAAGGTATAAGATCTAGAACAATGAAGCTTTGCACACACCTTCAGTATGAGCCAATGAATACTTCTAATAAAGGCTCATAACTCTTGATTCATATTATTTTGATTAATATTTTCATTTGAAAAAGGTTTAACCTGGAACTTAACCTTGCCAACGACGAGCGTATATGCCCCGCTAGGCAGTGCTCTTGTTCAAGGATACTGTCCACTTAGCATAATTAACTGTTTATTAAATTGTATTCTTTATTCTTTATGTCAAAGGTACATAATTATAAAAACAAATAAAGATGTGGATGTCGAGAAAAGAGATACTAGGCTTTGAATTTGTAAACATGAAAATGATTTAAAATATTACGTGTGCTGAATAATATTTAAAGAACTTTATATAAATAAAATGTTTTTATTCAACAGTTTTAAATGAAAACAAAAACATATGAGCCGCAACAATGTATTTATTTTATATATATATATATGACTAAAAGCTACTAATGGCAATGTGTTGAAACAGGTCAGGAAATGCGGTGTTGCCACATGCTGTACACCTGTGAAAGACCCATCTGGAGTAGTTCCACCATTCCTGCCAGACCCGGTTCTACGGCATGATCACAAGGACCACTTCAAACAGTTCGAAGATGTTCTTGGAACAGACACTACTGAAAGAGATATGCCATCAGGTGCAACAACGTCTGAGGCAAGAGTTGCTGAAGACCAACAGGTTGGTTTCATTTTTTTTTAAACTTCATAGTAGTTAATACATTTTAAGCCTTTTTGAGTTTATTTTAATACATAAGTGTAAACATGCTGGCAATTTGAAAGACTTAGTAAAGCATGGCACTACTACTAAGTTCCTAAATATTTTACATATATATACACATTGAAATTCTTCTTTGAATTGTGTTGTTTTGAATTTTGCTGTGTGTATTTTTTGCCTGCTTGCTGTATCATTTTTATATACTTTCTATTTGAACGTATCTCGCATACTAAATGTTGGTATCTTTTTGTAGGGTTGCCCAAACAAACTTCTGGTAGCTCAACACGTGAGGATGACGGTGGCGTGCTATGAATGTGGAAAACCGAGATGCATCTATAGCAAGAAGGCATTTACTTCAAGTGAAGAGCGGTCGTTGAAAAGGCTTCTCGAGAAGTACATGTACAGTTGTGGATCTGTTATAACACCTGATGGTATGTCTGTATTTTAAATTAATCGTTTATAAACACTATTAACATGATTTTGGAATTAGGTAATATACCTTAAAATGTTTTCAGTTTAATACTTAGTAGTAATGCATTGCACTGTGTTGCATAAATTATGCGGAAATTATATCCATTTTAATACTAGTATCAGTGTATGTAACCAGAAAATGTTCACTTTTTCAATGAGATTAAGTATTAACCTCACAGTTTTTTTTCTATTTGAAGCTCATTCCTGCATTGAAATGTATATAATACATGAAATGTATATAATACATTTAATATAATCTTTTAAATACTTTAAGTGTTTCCAGTGTATCTGCTTTTCTAATATTCTAGGATAATATTTTAATATATTTTAAAGGAAAAACTTGGACTTTTAAATGTTGGTGGCTTGTTTTCTTCAGTCTTTTTTATTATTATAACTCAGGAGATGGCCTGCAAGGTACAGTTTTTGTTCGACTGCAGCTCTGCTGTAATGCACCCAATCGAGATGTCCTACTACGCCGCACAGCACATAACCGCATCTAAGGATTTGTGCTGCTACTGTGGTTCTGCAGATGACACCGCCAGAGATGCAGAAGCTGTAGAGAGATTCAGAGTTGTGTTACCAATCTGTTTAAGCTGCAAGTCTAGTGGGAAAGTAGTATTGAGAAGACTACCTAAAAATAGTGTTGCACTTCTTGTTTTCAGTTGACAGAACTGTTGATTTAATATATGGTACTGAAGACATTTTTGTGAATATTATTAAAGAGCATGTCAGACACGTTTTGCTTCTTAGGAGCTCATTTAATATCATGACAATTAATCGAAATCTGTTGAGTTAAACACATTGCAAATTTCAGGATCAAGTTGTTATGCCTGATTTAACCCATGTATGTAATGTTTATTACATATTGATACACATGGTCTGTTAAATACATGTACATATATTTAGAAACATTGAAGCTCTTGGGCTTAGGAGTGATGTGTAAAATACGCCTTAGTATTTTACCTGGTTCATGTTTTACATAAATTCTGTTTTTAATTTTGTTTCTATATATGTTTAGGGACTTTCTACTGTCGGATTAATGTCACCAAAACTGTCACTTGTATATTCTGTACTAAAACAAATGGTGCTATAAATAAATACTAAACACAGGCTGTAAGACAGAAATATTTTAATATTGACTTTATAAGATTTCATACTACTAATTACGGTTAATATATATTATGTCATAGCAAGAATAACATTTGAAACATTTAAAATAAGCATTCCGACAATATTAACAAGAGGTCAATGACCTTGAAGCTCTACTGATTGATTTTGATTTCAGGAAGTAGTCGCTACAGACTTGTTTTTTGAAAATCTATTTTTAACCGTGGCGGCCATCTTGAATTTCCGGCCGACCTGAAATTTTGCTAAGATCAATAAGACATTAAGAGCAACATTCCTGTGAAGTTTCATGAAAATCCGTCAAGTAGTTTCAAAGAAGTAGTCGCTACAAGTTTTCATTATATAACTCTATGTAAACAAAGCAGCCATGTTTAAGGTCAAATCAAAACGATTTTCGACAAGGACCAACATCATGTCATACTGATCATTTTAGAAAAAGTCCCATATCAATATCTCTTATTGTTTTGAAGAAGTAGTCGCTACAAACTTTTTTATTTTAAATCTATTTTTAGCTTTGGCGGCCATCTTGAATTTCCGGCCGACCTGAAATTTTTCTAGGATCAACTAGACATCAAGAGCAACATTCCTGTGAAGTTTCATGAACATCCGTCAAGTAGTTTCAGAGGAGTAGTCGCTACAAGTTTTTACTATATAACTCTATGTAACCAAAGATGGCCACTGGCAGCCATGTTTAACGTCGAATCAAAATATTTTTCCACAAGGATCTACATCATGTCATGCTGATCATTTTAGAAAAAGTCCCATATCAATATCACTTATAGTTTTCAAGAAGTAGTCGCTACAAAACTTATTTTTTAAAAATCTATTTTTAGCTGTGACGGCCATCTTGAATTTCCGGCCGACCTGAAATTTTGATAGGATCAATTAGACATCAAGAGCAACATTCCTGGTAAAGTTTCATGACAATCCGCCAAGTAGTTTCAGAGGAGTAGTCGCTACAAGTTTTATTAACTATAGTAACTGTATGTAAACAAAGATGGGCCGCTTGGCAGCCATGTTTAATGTTGAATCAAAACGATTTTTGACTAGGATCAACATCATGTAATGCTGATCATTTTAGAAAAAGTCCATATCAATATCAACTTATAGTTTTCAAGAAGTAAGTCGCTACAAACTTATTTTTTAAAAATCTATTTTTAGCTGTGACGGCCATCTTGAATTTCCGGCCGACCTGAAATTTTTTTAGGATCAATTAGACATCAAGAGCAACATTCCTGTAAAGTTTCATGACAATCCGCCAAGTAGTTTTCAGAGAAGAAGTCGCTACAAAGTTTTTACTATATAACTCTATGTAAACAAAGAATGCGCGCTGGCAGCCATGTTTAACGTTGAATCAAAAACGATTTTTGACTAGGATCAACATCATGTCATGCTGATCATTTTCAGAAGAAAGTCCCATATCAATATCACTTATAGTTTCAAGAAGAAGTCGCTACAAACTTGTATTTTAAAACTCTATTTTTAGCTCTTGGCGTGCCCATCTTGGATTTTCACATCAACATGAATTTTTGCTAGGATCAACTAGACTTTATGGGCAACATTTCTGTAAAGTTTCATGAATATCCATCCAGTAGTTTCAGCTGTGAAGTCGCTACAAATAAAAGTTTACGGACCAGACGGACAGACAGACGGACGGACAGACGGACGACGGACGCCGAGCAGTTCCACGGCATAAGCTTCGCTGATCTCTGATCAGTTGAGCTAAAAATGTTTAAAGAGTCAATAGTTGTCTTTTATACAAGCATCTTCATGGTGTTGTTTAATGTTGCCTTGTGTGTTTTAGTGCCTTAGAGGGAGCGTATTTAAATTTTGTTTTTATAACACTATATATAAATATTAATATACCATATTTAAAAGCAAAAAAAATCACCTACCTACCTACCCACCTCCAAAATTCTGGGTCGGAGCACTGCAAACCAACAATATTTTAAGGATGGCCTAAATATAAACACGTTACATCTGATATTTTCCACTCGTCAAATTAAGCCAGTACATGAAAAAGTAACTTGCATGCTGCAAAACTAACTCGCAATTCCGATGTTACCGGTCCGATCTGACTGGATTTCAAACTAGGTCCAAGCTTTCCATTGTTATCAACAATCTGGTAAAGGTTGTAAAAGATCTGACGAAAAATGAAGGCCCTATCATGTTAACAAGACTTCATTGCTTTTAAGAATCTGTGCAAGTTGGTAAAGATCAAATAATAAATGAAGGTGCAAGAGTGGTCACAAGGCAGAATATGGTTTTCTTCAGAATAACAAGGGCCACAACTCTGCTGTTACTTATCCGATTTGGCTGGTTTTCAACTTATAGAAGCTTTCATTGATATAAACAATCTTTGTTATTTTGGTAATGATCAAGCAATAAATGAAGGTGCTGAAATGTTCACAAGGCAGAAAATGGCAATTTTTAGCAAAAACAAGGGCCATAAACTACGGCGTAAATGGTTCGATCTGACTGGTTTTCAAACTTATCTAATAATTCATTGCTATTAACAATCTACGCAAGTTTTGGTAAAGTTCAAATAAATAATGAAAAGTGCTAGAGTGTGGTCACAATGGTAGAATATGGCTTCTTTTCAGAATAACAAGGGCCATAACTCTGCCGCTACCCGATCTGATCTGGCTGGTTTTTTGAACATTTCCGAGCTTTCATTGATATTAACAATCTATGCAAGTTTGGTAAAGATCAAATAATAAATGAAGGTGCTAGAGTGGTCACAAGGGCAGGAAAATGGTATTTTTCAGAAAAACAAGGGCCATAACTCTGGCATCAGGGCTCCAATTTAAGCTGGCCTACTGGCAAGATGCAAGTGACATTTTCAGAATGCCAGTAAACTTTTCAAGTACTGGAAATTTAATTTAGTTTACTGATGTTTAATTTAGAATACCAATGTCTGCTTTTTTTTTTTGAAATGTGCTTTCATATCAATTGGTGTTATTTATTTTTTTAGTTTTCCTGATTTGTATTTTTATGACACATATGGAATCTAGCATGTTTGGCTAATGATGAATCATCTTGTGCTTTTTACTTATTTGTTACATATCTGTACTGACGCACACAACCGTAGAAATTGCAAGTAACTTTTTTTCATTTTGCCCAGTAGTTACAAAAAAATGCTACTGGCAAAATCTAAATTGTCGCTAAATTCGAGCCCTGGGTGTTACTGATCCGATTTGGCTGGTTTTCAAACTTGATTGAGCTTTCATCGATAATAACAATCTGTGTGCAAGTTTGGTAAAGATCAAATAATAAATGAAGGTGCTAGAGAGTTCACAAGGCTTAATATGGCATTTTTCAGCAAAACAAGGGCGTAACTCCGGTGAAACTAATCCGATCTGGCTAATTTTCGAACTTGTCCGAGCTTTCATTGATATAAAGACACTGGCAAAGTCTCGTAAAGATCCGATTAATAATGAAGACCCTAGTGTTCACATGGCAAAAGTGAACGGATGACGACGGACGACTCGCCATGATATAATAAATACTTGACGGGTGTTCCGCAGGACACGTGTGTTGCCTGTCAGCGCTTTGTCAGTATAACAAGGTTTTATGAAACCAGATAAATGTCTCTGACAAATTACCTTTATATTTTATTATGGTCATGCGGATGTTGTCATGATGAGTATATATTGAGTTTTGATGAAGAAATACCTAGAAATGAGAAAGTTATAGCTAACGTTAAGTCTTGGTGAAGAAAAAAAAAGAAAGCGTATGTAACCCATACAATGACCTCGACCTTTATATTTTACTTTGGTCATGTCGATGTTATGATGAGTATATATTGCAAGTTTGATGAAGAAATATCAAGAAATGACAAAGTTATAGCCAACGTTAAGTTTTCGTGAAGAAAAAAAAGTATTTAACCCATATAATGAGTGACCTTGACCTTTATATTTAAGTATGGTCATGTTGACATTGTCCTGATGAGTATGTATTGAAAGTTTGATGAAGAAATATCAAGAACTGACATTTATAGCCAACGTTAAGTTTTCGTGACGGCCGGACTGACGGACGACAAAGTGATCCATGTGTATCGCACTTTTCTTAGAAAAGGCGACACAAACAAGAGGCTCAAAATTTAAATAACTGCTCATATCAAAATGATCATATAATAACGTAATATCCCTGCTGTTTATAACTACAAATGGCTAAAATTGAAAACAAAACCCAGTAGCACTTACTGCTGCAACAGTTTCAGGTGTTCGGAACTTGTCCGAGAGCTGTGACCAATGAGCTTCCACATATTGTTTAAGGAGGACAGAAGCCAACTGACGGATGGCTAGGGGTCCTGATGGATCAACTGTCAGCTCAGCAAGGTGAACACCAAACTCTGTAGTATAAAATTATTCTTGAAAACAAAGATATAAAATTGAAAACAAAGATATAAAAATATCATTATACCCACGTCTTTGGAAACAAGAGGTCAATGACCTTGAAGCTCTTCTGATAGATTCTGATAGCTAGATCAGCATGGGAACCTGTGAAGTTTTATGAAAATAGGACCAGCACTTTCAGAGAAGTAGTTGCCACAAGTTTTTTCCTAAATAACTCTATGTAAACAACTGAATGTTGTTTAACGGCTCATCAACACAGTATAGGTTATTTAGAGCCGCCCCAGAGAGAGGGGAAGAATACATAGGAATACGGGAACCGTGCTCTACTCTTATTATCAAATATATTCCTATGGTTCTTTAATGTGCTCGGAGGATAGACTGATACACGTCCCCATGCAAAATATTAAACCTCTGGCTCTTGCAGTTTCAGAGAAGAAGATTTTTTAAGTTTTTCCCTGTACAAGTCTATGTAAAACATGTGACCCCTACAAGAGGTCAATGACCTTGAAGCTCTACTGATTAATTTTGATTTCAGGAAGTAGTCGCTACAAACTTGTTTTTTGAAAAAAATTGTTTAGCCGTGGCAGCCATCTTGAATTTCCGGCCGACCTGAAATTTTGCTAGGATCAACAAGACATCAAGAGCAACATTTCTGTAAAGTTTCATGAAAATCCGCCAAGTAGTTTCAAAGGAGTAGTCACTACAAGTTTTTACTATATAACTCTATGTAAACAAAGATGGCTGCTGGCAGCCATGTTTAACGCCGAATCAAAACGATTTTCGACAAGGACCAACATCATGTCATGCTGATCATTTTAGAAATAGTCCAATATCAATATCTCTTATAGTTTTCAATAAGTAGTCGCTACAAACTTATTTATTTTAAATCTATTTTTAGCTGTGGTGGCCATCTTGAATTTCCGGCGAGCCTGAAATCTTTCTAGGATCAACTAGACATCAAGAGCAACATTCCTGCGAAGTTTAATGAACATCCGTCAAGTAGTTTCAGAGGAGTAGTCGCTACAAGTTTTTACTATATAACTATGTAACCAAAGATGGCCACTGGCAGCCATGTTTAACGTCGAATCAAAATAATGTTCGACTTGGATCAACATCATGTCATGCTGATCATTTTAGAAAAAGTCCCATATCAATATCACTTATAGTTTTCAAGCAGTAGTCGCTACAAACTTGTTTTTTGAAAAAAATTGTTTAGCCGTGACAGCCATCTTGAATTTCCGGCCGACCTGAAATTTTGCTAGGATCAACAAGACATCAAGAGCAACATTTCTGTAAAGTTTCATGAAAATCCGCCAAGTAGTTTCAAAGGAGTAGTCACTACAAGTTTTTACTATATAACTCTATGTAAACAAAGATGGCTGCTGGCAGCCATGTTTAACGCCGAATCAAAACGATTTTCGACAAGGACCAACATCATGTCATGCTGATCATTTTAGAAAAAGTCCAATATCAATATCTCTTATAGTTTTCAAGAAGTAGTCGCTACAAACTTATTTATTTTAAATCTATTTTTAGCTGTGGCGGCCATCTTGAATTTCTGGCCGATCTGAAATTTTGCTAGGATCAATTAGACATCAAGAGCAACGTTCCTGTGAAGTTTCATGAAAATCCGCCAAGTAGTTTCAGAGAAGTAGTCACTACAAGTTTTTACTATATAACTCTATGTAAACAAAGATGGCCACTGGCAGCCATGTTTAACGTCGAATCAAAACGATTTTTGAGAAGGACCAACACCATGTCATACTGATCATTTTAGAAAAAGTCCCATATCAATATCACTTATAGTTTTCAAGAAGTAGTCGCTACAAACTTGAATTTTAAAAATCTATTTTTAGCTTTGGCGGCCATCTTGGATTTCACATCAACATGAATTTTTGCTAGGATCAACTAGACTTCATTGGCAACATTTCTAAAAGTTTCATGAATATCCAGCCAGTAGTTTCAGAGGAGTAGTCGCTACAAATAAAAGTTTACGGATGGACAGACGGACGGACGACGGACGCCGCACCACGGCATAAGCTCTGCTGATCTCTGTTCAGAAGAGCTAAAAATTGGTAAAGGACCATAATCTTATAGTAAATGCAAAACATTAAACCTCTGGCTCCTGTAATTCCAGAGTTGTTTTTTTCCTATGTAAAACTGTGCAGCCTGGGACGGGGAAACTTGAATGTAAATTAATAAAGTGTAAAAAGTAGGTCAAGGTCATTTATATTGACCAGATGTAAGTGTGTATGAAGTTTGGAAACTGTATGGCTTTTGGTATCTGAGAAACTGAGTTAATAACAAGAGGTCAATGACCTTGAAGCTCTACTGATTGATTTTGATTTCAGGAAGTAGTCGCTACAAACTGGTTTTTTGAAAATCTATTTTTAGCCGTGGTGGCCATCTTGAATTTCCGGCCGACCTGAAATTTTGCTAGGATCAATAAGACATCAAGAGCAACATTCCTGTGAAGTTTCATGAACATCCGTCAAGTAGTTTCAGAGGAGTAGTCGCTACAAGTTTTCATTATATAACTCTATGTAAACAAAGATGGCCACTGACAGCCATGTTTAACATTGAATCAAAATAATGTTTGACTCGGATAACCATCATGTCATGTTGATCATTTTAGAAAAAGTCCCATATCAATATCTCTTATAGTTTTCAAGAAGTAGTCGCTACAAACTTATTTTTTAAAAATCTATTTTTAGCCATGGTGGCCATCTTGAATTTCCGGCCGACCTGAAATTTTGCTAAGATCAATTAGACATCAAGAGCAACATTCGTGTGAAGTTTCATGAAAATCCGTCAAGTAGTTTCAGAGGAGTAGTCGCTACAAGTTATCATTATATAACTCTTATGTAAACATACATGGCCACTGGCAGCCATGTTTAACGTCGAATCAAAATAATGTTCGACTTGAATAACCATCATGTCATGCTGATCATTTTAGAAAAAGTCCCATATCAATATCACTTATAGTTTTCAAGAAGTAGTCGCTACAAACTTGTATTTGAAAATCTATTTTTAGCCATGGCGGCCATCTTGAATTTCCGGCCGACCTGAAATTTTGCAAGGATCAATTAGACATCAAGAGCAACATTCGTGTGAAGTTTCATGAAAATCCGTCAAGTATTTTCAGAGGAGTAGTCGCTACAAGTTATCATTATATAACTCTATGTAAACAAAGATGGCCACTGGCAGCCACGTTTAACGTCGAATCAAAATAATGTCTGATAATTTTAGAAAAAGTCCCATATCAATATCTCTTATAGTTTTCAAGAAGTAGTCGCTACAAACTTATTTTTTAAAAATCTATTTTTAGCCGTGGCGGCCATCTTGAATTTCCGGCCAACCTGAAATTTTCCTAGGATCAATGAGACATCAAGAGCAACATTCCTGTGAAGTTTCATAAAAATCCGTGAAGTAGTTTCAGAGGAGTAGTCGCTACAAGTTTTCATTATATAACTCTATGTAAACAAAGATGGCCGCTGGCAGCCATGTTTAACGTCAAATCAAAACGATTTTCGACAAGGACCAACATCATGTCATGCTGATCATTTTAGAAAAAGTCCCATATCAATATCACTTATAGTTTTCAAGAAGTAGTCACTACAAGTCGCTACAAACTTGAATTGAAAAAATCTATTTTTAGCTTTGGCGGCCATCTTGAATTTCACATCAACATGAATTTTTGCTAGGATCAACTAGACTTCATGGGCAACATTTCTGTAAAGTTTCATGAAAATCTATTCAGTAGTTTCAGAGGAGTAGTCGCTACAAAAAAAAAGTTAACGGACGGACAGACGGACGGACGGACGACGGACGCCGCACCACGGCATAAGCTTTGCTGATCTCTGATCAGTAGAGCTAAAAAACATGAATGTAAAACTTCAATGTAAATTAACAAAGTGCCAAAGGTAGGTCAAGGTAATTCATATTCATACTTTTCATTTGAACATATCGCTGTCATGCAGTTATCAACATTTGTAAAGTTTGAAAGCTCTAAGGCATCTGGTGTTGGAAAAATGGACTTCATGTAAAATACTTGAATGAAAAACTTTGAAGTAAATTAACAAAGTGTACAAAGTAGGTCAAGGTCATTTATATTGAACTGGTTTGGGTAGGAACATACTGCTGTCATATAGATGTAAGTGTGTATGAAGTTTAAAAGCTGTACTGCTACTGGTATCAGAGATATGGACATAATAAACAAGAGGGCCAAGATGGCCCGAAAACTATCACCTGAGTACTGGCCCATTATCGAAATTCTTCGTAATCTTATGATCATATACAATCTGTGCAAGTTTTATTTAAGATCGTTTAAGAAATGTGGCCTATGTTGTGTTAACAACATTAATATAAAGACGCTGACAAAGTTTGGTAAAGATCAAATACAAAATGAAGGTGCTAGGGTGTAACACCTGGGACAGGGCCAAATGTGACCCCTGGGCTACATGTAATATATGAGCTGTGTGCCTTGTGGTTTTAGAGAAAATATTTTAAGCTTTTCCCTGTACAAGTCTGTACAACAGCTGACCCCTGGGACAGGGCCAAATGTGACCCCAGGGACACCATTTGAACAAACTTGGTAAAGAACCATAAGAGTATAGTAAATGCAAAATATTAACCCTCTGACTCTTGTAGTTCCAGAGAAGAAGACTTTTTAATGTTTTTCCTATATGTCTATGCAAAACTGTGACCCCTGGGGCGGTGCCCAATTTGACACCAGGGTCACCATTTGAACAAATTTGGTAGAGGACCATAAGCTTATAGCAAAAGCAAAACATTAAACCTCTGGCTCTTGGAGTTCCAGAGAAGAAGATTGTTTTATGTTTTTCCCTATACAAGCCTATGAAAAACTGTGACCCCTGGGGCGGGGCCCAATGTGACCCCAGGGTCACCATTTGAACAAACTTGGTAAAGGAACAAAATCTCATAGTAAATGAAAAATATTAAACCTCTGGCTCTCGTAATTTCAGAAAAAGATTTTTTAATTTTTTCCTATATAAGTCTATTTAAAACTGTGACCCCCGGGGCGGTGCCAAATTTGACTCCCGGGTCACCATTTAAACAAACTTGGTAGAGGACCATAAGCTTATAGCAAATGTAAAATATTAAACATCTGGCTCTTGCAGTTTTAGAGAACATTTTTTAGATTTTTTTTAAGTTTTTCTCTATACAACTACAAGTCTATGTAAAACATGTGACCCCTGGGGCGGGGCCAAAGTGACCCCAGGGTCACCATTTGAACAAACTTGGTAAAGGACTATAATCTTATAGTGGATGCAAAATATTAAACCTCTGGATCTTGTTGTTTCAGAGAAGGAAGATTTTTTAAAATTAAATCCTATATAAAATGATATATAGGGTCCAATAGAGTCTATATAAAACTGTGACCCCCGGGGCGGGGCCAAATTAGACCCCAGGGTTACCATTTGAACAAACTTAGTAGAGGACCATAAGCTGATGCTACAAGTAATACATGAGAGCTACGTGCCTTATGGCTTCAGAGAAGAAGATTTTTTAAAGTTTTTTCCTATATGTATGCAATCTCAATGTACAAACTTTGGACCCCCAGGGCACGGCCATTTTTGATCCCGGGGACTTCATTTGAACAAACATGGTAGTCTAGGTGTTGGCGATCATTTTAAAAGAAAAACTATTGAAATCTGTCAAGCGGTTATTGAGAAGAAAATTGTTTAAGGTTTCGACCATATATGGTAATGACGGCCATCTTGGTTGTTGCACTGACCTAATTTTAACAAATCTAAAAAGCATTCATCTAAGGATTATCCAAGTGAAGTTTGGTCAAAATTGGCCAAGTGGTTTCTGAGAAGAAGTCATTTGAAGAAAAGTTGACGACGGAAGGACGACGGATGAAGAGTGATCCCAATAGATCACCTTGAGCCGAAGAGGCTCAAGTGATCTTAAAACTTGAATGTAAAACTTGAATGTAAATTAACAAAGTGTAAAAAGTAGGTCAATGTCATTTATATTGAACTGATTTGGGTAGGAACATATTGCTGTCATACAGCTGTAAGTGTGTATGAAGTTTGGAAACTGTATGGCTTTTGGTTCATCTGAGAAACTGAGTTAATAAAAAACTTGAATGTAAAAATTCCATGTAAATTAACAAAGTGCCAAAGGTAGATCAAGGTAATTCATACTGACCCACTTTTCATTGGAACATATCGCTGTCATTTGTTAAGTTTGAAAGCTTTAAGGTATCTGGTGTTGGAGAAATGGACTTAACAAAAAACTTTGATGTAAAAAACTTGAATGAAAAACTTTGATGCATATTAACAAAGTGTAAAAAGTAGGTCAAGGTAATTTATATTGACTTGATTCGGGTAGGAACATATTGCTACCATATAGATGTGTGTATGAAGTTTGAAAACTGCACAGCTTTTGGTATCTGAGAAATTGACTTAATAAAAATCTTGAATGTAAAAACGGGACGTTATGGAAGCACGGACGTACAGCCATACAGAAATTTGTGGTCGAAAGGCAACTTGGGGAGGGAGGGGATATCTGGCAGGCAACTCGGGGACGGAGGGGATATCTGGCAGGCAACTCGGGGAGGGAGGGGATATCTGGCAGTCAACTCGGGGAGGGAGGGGATATCTGGCAATTTTTATTGTGCCTCATTTCAGTTTTTATTTATTGATATTTCATCTGTGTATCTGAATTTAATCTAAACTGTTTTAAAATTTTAATATACAAATAATGGAAGATAAAATGAAAACAAAACCATGTGAGGGGAGCCAATAAACCAATGGGGGGGCAGGGCGGCGACGCATCCAGTGCTCCAAGAAAATTAAAATTGGGGAATAGCCCAGGGCAAGTAATTTCAAAAATCCACTTGCCCTGACTGAAAAGTCACTTGCCCCGATTTATTTTTTAGTTGCCTCGAAATTGTTAGTACCATCAAATAGTTGCCGGTACCAGGAACGTTTAATACTCTGAGGGGACTCGCAACGCCAGTAGTTTATCGATAAATCAAGATTTAACTTGTCTTCCTATCGATTTTTACCTTTAGCATGTTTATTGCGTCGCGAACGCGGATTTAGCATGTAGAATATGACTACTTACTGCAACTAAAAAAGCTCTCGTAGTTTCAATATTTTACCGATTTTAATTTTTTTTATATATCAATAAAAAGGTTGAAGGTTAAGCTATCCAACCATCTAAAATAAAAGATTTTATAGACTGATAAAGAGAACAGATCTTCAGTTGAAACATGTGTTTTCCCATTTTTGTCAGGTATTCCCGTCACAGAAGCGTAAAGTGGTTGCAATTAAAAAAGCTCTCGTAGTTTCAATGTTTTACATAGCTTTTGTCGATATTGAATTCTTCGCTTTTTTACTTTTTTTATTTATAATTAATTAATAATAACGAGGGTGGGTGTGGGAGTGAGGTGGGGGTGGATGGTGGGGGGAGTGTGGGTGGTGAATGAAGAAACATATGTGTAAGAATTGACTAAAACAACAAAGAAATATGTAAAAAAAAAAAAAATCAAGTGTGGGGGTTGGGTGAGTGGCGGGGGTGGTGGTGGGTGTGGGGCTGGGAGGGGGCAACATATATGTGTAAGAATTGACAAGAGCAACACAGAAATATGTAAAAAAAAAAAAAAAAAAAAAAGTTTCAAGTGGGGGTGGGTTGTCATGCAGAGTTTTTTTTATGCCTAATTTGAGGCCGAATTTATTCGGCCCCAATGCCAAAAAGTATACTTTTTTCACAATTATATCCAAAAAAATCACAATCTGAAAAAAAAATACAGACCAGTAAGGATACTAGTCTTGATATACGCTGGTGTTAAAACTAGTCTGTATTTACCAAAAACAAAACTTAAAACCAAGGGATATTAAACTGTGAAATTAAAAGTGAAAAAAATTCTTTTTCTTTTGTTATAATATTTCACAATTTTCACAATTTCTAGAAAAATGCCGCTATTTTTCACAATGGCACAAAACACATAAAAAAACACTAGGGGAGCGGGGGGAGAGGCGGGAGTGGGTTGGGGGCGGGTGGGAGGGTACAACATATTTTGTGTAAGAATTGACTAAAACAACAAAGAAATATGTAAAAAAAAAAAAAAAAATCAAGTGGGGGTAGATGGGGGGAGTGGCGGGAGTGGGTTGTGAGGGGAGTTGGGGGAGGGGACAACATATATGTGTAAGAATTGACTAAAGCAACACAGAAATATGTAAACAAGAGGTCAATGACCTTGAAGCTCTACTGATTGATTTTGTTTTCAGGAAGAAGTCGCTACAAACTTGTTTTTTGAAAATCTATTTTTAGCAGTGGCGGCCATCTTGAATTTCCGGCCGACCTGAAATTTTGCTAGGATCAATAAGACATCAAGAGCAACATTCCTGTGAAGTTTCATGAAAATCCGTCAAGTAGTTTCAGAGGAGTAGTCGCTACAAGTTTTCATTATATAACTGTATGTAAACAAAGATGGCCGCTGACAGCCATGTTTAACATTGAATCAAAATAATGTACGACTCGGATAACCATCATGTCATGCTGATAATTTTAGAAAAAGTCCCATATCAATATCACTTATAGTTTTCAAGAAGTAGTCGCTACAAACTTTTTTTTTTTTTAAATCTATTTTTAGCTGTTGCGGCCATCTTGAATTTCTGGCTGATTTGAAATTTTGCTAGGATCAATTAGACATCAAGAGCAACATTCCTGTGAAGTTTCATGAAAATCCGTCAAGTAGTTTCAGACGAGTAGTCGCTACAAGTTTTCAATATATAACTCTATGTAAACAAAGATGGCCACTGGCAGCCATGTTTAACGTCGAATCAAAATAATATTCAAGTCGGATAACCATCATGTCATGCTGATCATTTTAGAAAAAGTCCCATATCAATATCTCTTATAGTTTTCAAGAAGTAGTCGCTACAAACTTATTTTTTAAAAATCTATTTTTAGCCGTGGTGGCCATCTTGAATTTCCGACCGACCTGAAATTTTGCTAGGATCAATTAGACATTAAGAGCAACATTCCTGTGAAGTTTCATGAAAATCCGTCAAGCAGTTTCAGAGGAGTAGTCGCTACAAGTTTTCATTATATAACTCTATGTAAACAAAGATGGCCGCTGGCAGCCATGTTTAACGTCGAATCAAAACGATTTTCGACAAGGACCAACATCATGTCATCCTGATCATTTTAGAAAAAGTCCCATATCAATATCTCTTATAGTTTTCAAGAAGTAGTCGCTACAAACTTATTTTTTAACAAGAGGTCAATGACCTTGAAGCTCTACTGATTGATTTTGTTTTCAGGAAGAAGTCGCTACAAACTTGTTTTTTTTTAATCTATTTTTAGCTGTTGCGGCCATCTTGAATTTCTGGCCGATTTGAAATTTTGCTAGGATCAATTAGACATCAAGAGCAACATTCCTGTGAAGTTTCATGAAAATCCGTCAAGTAGTTTCAGACGAGTAGTCGCTACAAGTTTTCAATATATAACTCTATGTAAACAAAGATGGCCACTGGCAGCCATGTTTAACGTCGAATCAAAATAATATTCGAGTCGGATAACCATCATGTCATGCTGATCATTTTAGAAAAAGTCCCATATCAATATCTCTTATAGTTTTCAAGAAGTAGTCGCTACAAACTTATTTTTTAAAAATCTATTTTTAGCCGTGGCGGCCATCTTGAATTTCCGACCGACCTGAAATTTTGCTAGGATCAATTAGACATTAAGAGCAACATTCCTGTGAAGTTTCATGAAAATCCGTCAAGCAGTTTCAGAGAAGTAGTCGCTACAAGTTTTCATTATATAACTCTATGTAAACAAAGATGGCCGCTGGCAGCCATGTTTAACGTCGAATCAAAACGATTTTCGACAAGGACCAACATCATGTCATCCTGATCATTTTAGAAAAAGTCCCATATCAATATCTCTTATAGTTTTCAAGAAGTAGTCGCTACAAACTTATTTTTTAACAAGAGGTCAATGACCTTGAAGCTCTACTGATTGATTTTGTTTTCAGGAAGAAGTCGCTACAAACTTGTTTTTTGAAAATCTATTTTTAGCAGTGGCGGCCATCTTGAATTTCCGGCCGACCTGAAATTTTGCTAGGATCAATTAGACATCAAGAGCAACATTCCTGTGAAGTTTCATGAATATCCGTCAAGTAGTTTCAGAGGAGTAGTCGCTACAAGTTTTCATTATATAACTCTATGTAAACAAAGATGGCCGCTGACAGCCATGTTTAACATTGAATCAAAATAATGTTCGACTCGGATAACCATCATGTCATGCTGATAATTTTAGAAAAAGTCCCATATCAATATCACTTATAGTTTTCAAGAAGTAGTCGCTACAAACTTATTTTTTTTAAATCTATTTTTAGCTGTGGCGGCCATCTTGAATTTCTGGCCGATCTGAAATTTTGCTAGGATCAATTAGACATCAAGAGCAACATTCCTGTGAAGTTTCATGAAAATCCGTTAAGTAGTTTCAGACGAGTAGTCGCTACAAGTTTTCAATATATAACTCTATGTAAACAAAGATGGCCACTGGCAGCCATGTTTAACGTCGAATCAAAATAATGTTCGACTCGGATAACCACCATGTCATGCTGATCATTTTGGAAAAAGTCCCATAACAATATCTCTTATAGTTTTCAAGAAGTAGTCGCTACAAACTTATTTTTTAAAAATCTATTTTTAGCCGTGGCGACCATCTTGAATTTCCGACCGACCTGAAATTTTGCTAGGATCAATAAGACATCAAGAGCAACATTCCTGTGAAGTTTCATGAAAATCCGTCAAGTAGTTTCAGAGGAGTAGTCGCTACAAGTTTTCATTATATAACTCTATGTAAACAAAGATGGCCGCTGGCAGCCATGTTTAACGTCGAATCAAAACGATTTTCGACAAGGACCAACATCATGTCATCCTGATCATTTTAGAAAAAGTCCCATATCAATATCTCTTATAGTTTTCAAGAAGTAGTCGCTACAAACTTATTTTTTAAAAATCTATTTTTAGCGGTGGCGGCCATCTTGAATTTCCGGCCGACCTGAAATTTTGCTAGGATCAATTAGACATCAAGAGCAACATTCCTGTGAAGTTTCATGAAAATCCGTCAAGTAGTTTCAGAGGAGTAGTCGCTACAAGTTTTCATAATATAACTCTATGTAAACAAAGATGGCCGCTGGCAGCCATGTTTAACGTCGAATCAAAACGATTTTCGACAAGGACCAACATCATGTCATCCTGATCATTTTAGAAAAAGTCCCATATCAATATCTCTTATAGTTTTCAAGAAGTAGTCGCTACAAACTTATTTTTTAACAAGAGGTCAATGACCTTGAAGCTCTACTGATTGATTTTGTTTTCAGGAAGAAGTCGCTACAAACTTGTTTTTTGAAAATCTATTTTTAGCAGTGGCGGCCATCTTGAATTTCCGGCCGACCTGAAATTTTGCTAGGATCAATTAGACATCAAGAGCAACATTCCTGTGAAGTTTCATGAATATCCGTCAAGTAGTTTCAGAGGAGTAGTCGCTACAAGTTTTCATTATATAACTCTATGTAAACAAAGATGGCCGCTGACAGCCATGTTTAACATTGAATCAAAATAATGTTCGACTCGGATAACCATCATGTCATGCTGATAATTTTAGAAAAAGTCCCATATCAATATCACTTATAGTTTTCAAGAAGTAGTCGCTACAAACTTATTTTTTTTAAATCTATTTTTAGCTGTGGCGGCCATCTTGAATTTCTGGCCGATCTGAAATTTTGCTAGGATCAATTAGACATCAAGAGCAACATTCCTGTGAAGTTTCATGAAAATCCGTTAAGTAGTTTCAGACGAGTAGTCGCTACAAGTTTTCAATATATAACTCTATGTAAACAAAGATGGCCACTGGCAGCCATGTTTAACGTCGAATCAAAATAATGTTCGACTCGGATAACCACCATGTCATGCTGATCATTTTGGAAAAAGTCCCATAACAATATCTCTTATAGTTTTCAAGAAGTAGTCGCTACAAACTTATTTTTTAAAAATCTATTTTTAGCCGTGGCGACCATCTTGAATTTCCGACCGACCTGAAATTTTGCTAGGATCAATAAGACATCAAGAGCAACATTCCTGTGAAGTTTCATGAAAATCCGTCAAGTAGTTTCAGAGGAGTAGTCGCTACAAGTTTTCATTATATAACTCTATGTAAACAAAGATGGCCGCTGGCAGCCATGTTTAACGTCGAATCAAAACGATTTTCGACAAGGACCAACATCATGTCATCCTGATCATTTTAGAAAAAGTCCCATATCAATATCTCTTATAGTTTTCAAGAAGTAGTCGCTACAAACTTATTTTTTAAAAATCTATTTTTAGCGGTGGCGGCCATCTTGAATTTCCGGCCGACCTGAAATTTTGCTAGGATCAATTAGACATCAAGAGCAACATTCCTGTGAAGTTTCATGAAAATCCGTCAAGTAGTTTCAGAGGAGTAGTCGCTACAAGTTTTCATAATATAACTCTATGTAAACAAAGATGGCCGCTGGCAGCCATGTTTAACGTCGAATCAAAACGATTTTCGACAAGGACCAACATCATGTCATGCTGATCGTTTTAGAAAAAGTCCCATAGCAATATCCCTTAGAGTTTTCAAGAAGTAGTCGCTACAAACTTGTTTTTTAAAAACCTATTTTTAGATTTGGCGGCCATCTTGGATTTCACATCTACATGAATTTTTGCTAGGATCAACTAGAGTTCATGGGCAACATTTCTGTAAAGTTTCATGAAAATCCATTCAGTAGTTTCAGAGGAGTAGTCGCTACAAAAAAAAAGTTAACGGACAGACGGACAGACGGACGGACAGACAGACGGACGGACGGACGGACGACGGACACCGCACCACGGCATAAGCTCTGCTGATCTCTGATCAGTAGAGCTAAAAATCTATTTTTAGCCGTGGCGGCCATCTTGAATTTCCGGCCGACCTGAAATTTTGCTAGGATCAATTAGACATCAAGAGCAACATTCCTGTGAAGTTTCATGAAAATCCGTCAAGTAGTTTCAGAGAAGTAGTCGCTACAAGTTTTCATTATATAACTCTATGTAAACAAAGATGGCCACTGGCAGCCATGTTTAACGTCGAATCAAAATAATTTTCCACAAGGATCAACATCATGTCATGCTGATCATTTTAGAAAAAGTCCCATATCAATATCACTTATAGTTTTCAAGAAGTAGTCGCTACAAACTTATTTTTTAACAAGAGGTCAATGACCTTGAAGCTCTACTGATTGATTTTGATTTCAGGAAGTAGTCGCTACAGACTTGTTTTTTGAAAAATTATTTTTAGCCGTGGCGGCCATCTTGAATTTCCGGCCGACCTGAAATTTTGCTAGGATCAATTAGACATCAAGAGCAACATTCCTGTGAAGTTTCATGAAAATCCTTCAAGTAGTTTCACAGGAATAGTCGCTATAAGTTTTCATTATATAACTTTATGTAAACAAAGATGGCCGCTGACAGCCATGTTTAACGTCGAATCAAAATAATGTTTGAATCTGATAACCATCATGTCATGCTGATCATTTTACAAAAAGTCCCATATCAATATCACTTATAGTTTTCAAGACGTAGTCACTACAAACTTCTTTTTTAAAAAATCTAATTTTAGCTGTGGCGGCCATCTTGAATTTCTGGCCGATCGGAAATTTTGCTAGGATCAATTAAACATTAAGAGCAACATTCCTGTAAAGTTTCATGAAAATCTGCCAAGTAGTTTCAAAGGATTAGTCGCTACAAGTTTTTACTATATAACTGTATGTAAACAAAGATGGCCTCTGGCAGCCATGTTTAACGTTGAATCAAAACAATTTTTGACAAGGACCAACATCATGTCATGCTAATCATTTTACAAAAAGTCCAATATCAATATCACTTATAGTTTTCAAGTAGTAGTCGCTACAAACTTGTATTTTGAAAATCTATTTTTAGCCATGGCAGCCATCTTGAATTTCCGGGCGACCTGAAATTTTGCTAGGATCAATTAGACATCAAGAGCAACATTCCTGTGAAGTTTCATGAAAATCCGTCAAGTAGTTTCAGACGAGTAGTCGCTACAAGTTTTCAATATATAACTCTATGTAAACAAAGATGGCCACTGGCAGCCATGTTTAACGTCGAATCAAAATAATATTCGAGTCGGATAACCATCATGTCATGCTGATCATTTTAGAAAAAGTCCCATATCAATATCTCTTATAGTTTTCAAGAAGTAGTCGCTACAAACTTATTTTTTAAAAATCTATTTTTAGCCGTGGCGGCCATCTTGAATTTCCGACCGACCTGAAATTTTGCTAGGATCAATTAGACATTAAGAGCAACATTCCTGTGAAGTTTCATGAAAATCCGTCAAGTAGTTTCAGAGGAGTAGTCGCTACAAGTTTTCATTATATAACTCTATGTAAACAAAGATGGCCGCTGGCAGCCATGTTTAACGTCGAATCAAAACGATTTTCGACAAGGACCAACATCATGTCATCCTGATCATTTTAGAAAAAGTCCCATATCAATATCTCTTATAGTTTTCAAGAAGTAGTCGCTACAAACTTATTTTTTAAAAATCTATTTTTAGCCGTGGCGGCCATCTTGAAATTCCGGCCGACCTGAAATTTTGCTAGGATTAATTAGACATCAAGAGCAACATTCCTGTGAAGTTTCATGAAAATCCGTCAAGTAGTTTCAGAGAAGTAGTCGCTACAAGTTTTCATTATATAACTCTATGTAAACAAAGATGGCCGCTGGCAGCCATGTTCAACGTCGAATCAAAACGATTTTCAACAAGGACCAACATCATGTCATGCTGATCATTTTAGAAAAAATCCCATAGCAATATCCCTTAGAGTTTTCAAGAAGTAGTCGCTACAAACTTGTTTTTTAAAAACCTATTTTTAGATTTGGCGGCCATCTTGGATTTCACATCTACATGAATTTTTGCTAGGATCAACTAGACTTCATGGGCAACATTTCTGTAAAGTTTCATGAAAATCCATTCAGTAGTTTCAGAGAAGTAGTCGCTACAAAAAAAAAGTTAACGGACAGACGGACAGACGGACGGACGACGGACACCGCACCACGGCATAAGCTCTGCTGATCTCTGATCAGTAGAGCTAAAAAACAAGAGGTCAATGACCTTGAAGCTCTACTGATTGATTTTGATTTCAGGAAGTAGTCGCTACAAACTTGTTTTTTGAAAATCTATTTTTAACCGTGGCGGCCATCTTTAATTTCCGGCCGACCTGAAATTTTGCTAGGATCAATTAGACATTAAGAGCAACATTCCTGTGAAAACCGTCAAAGTAGTTTCAGAGGAGTAGTCGCTACAAGTTTTCATTATATAACTCTATGTAAACAAAGATGGCCACTGGCAGCCATGTTTAACGTCGAATCAAAATAATTTTCCACAAGGATCAACATCATGTCATGCTGATCATTTTAGAAAAAGTCCCATATCAATATCACTTATAGTTTTCAAGAAGTAGTCGCTACAAACTTATTTTTTAACAAGAGGTCAATGACCTTGAAGCTCTACTGATTGATTTTGATTTCAGGAAGTAGTCGGTACAGACTTGTTTTTTGAAAAATTATTTTTAGCCGTGGCGGCCATCTTGAATTTCCGGCCGACCTGAAATTTTGCTAGGATCAATTAGACATCAAGAGCAACATTCCTGTGAAGTTTCATGAAAATCCTTTAAGTAGTTTCACAGGAATAGTCGCTATAAGTTTTCATTATATAACTTTATGTAAACAAAGATGGCCGCTGACAGCCATGTTTAACGTCGAATCAAAATAATGTTTGAATCTGATAACCATCATGTCATGCTGATCATTTTACAAAAAGTCCCATATCAATATCACTTATAGTTTTCAAGACGTAGTCACTACAAACTTCTTTTTTAAAAAATCTAATTTTAGCTGTGGCGGCCATCTTGAATTTCTGGCCGATCGGAAATTTTGCTAGGATCAATTAAACATTAAGAGCAACATTCCTGTAAAGTTTCATGAAAATCTGCCAAGTAGTTTCAAAGGATTAGTCGCTACAAGTTTTTACTATATAACTGTATGTAAACAAAGATGGCCTCTGGCAGCCATGTTTAACGTTGAATCAAAACAATTTTTGACAAGGACCAACATCATGTCATGCTAATCATTTTACAAAAAGTCCAATATCAATATCACTTATAGTTTTCAAGTAGTAGTCGCTACAAACTTGTATTTTGAAAATCTATTTTTAGCCATGGCAGCCATCTTGAATTTCCGGGCGACCTGAAATTTTGCTAGGATCAATTAGACATCAAGAGCAACATTCCTGTGAAGTTTCATGAAAATCCGTCAAGTAGTTTCAGACGAGTAGTCGCTACAAGTTTTCAATATATAACTCTATGTAAACAAAGATGGCCACTGGCAGCCATGTTTAACGTCGAATCAAAATAATATTCGAGTCGGATAACCATCATGTCATGCTGATCATTTTAGAAAAAGTCCCATATCAATAATTCTTATAGTTTTCAAGAAGTAGTCGCTACAAACTTATTTTTTAACAAGAGGTCAATGACCTTGAAGCTCTACTGATCGATTTTGATTTCAGGAAGTAGTCGCTACAAACTGTTTTTTTGAAAATCTATTTTTAGCTGTGGTGGCCATTTTGAATTTCCGGCCGACCTGAAATTTTGCTAGGATCAATTAGACATCAAGAGCAACATTCCTGTGAAGTTTCATGAAAATCCGTCAAGTAGTTTCAGAGGAGTAGTCGCTACAAGTTTTCATTATATAACTCTATGTAAACAAAGATGGCCACTGACAGCCATGTTTAACATTGAATCAAAATAATGTTCGACTCGGATAACCATCATGTCATGCTGATCATTTTAGAAAAAGTCCCATATCAATATCTCTTATAGTTTTCAAGAAGTAGTCGCTACAAACTTATTTTTTAAAAATCTATTTTTAACTGTGGCGGCCATCTTGAATTTCCGGCCGACCTGAAATTTTTCTAGGATCAACTAGACATCAAGAGCAACATTCCTGTGAAGTTTCATGAACATCCGTCAAGTAGTTTCAGAGGAGTAGTCGCTACAAGTTTTTACTATATAACTCTATGTAACCAAAGATGGCCACTGGCAGCCATGTTTAACGTCGAATCAAAATAATTTTCCACAAGGATCTACATCATGTCATGCTCATCATTTTAGAAAAAGTCCCATATCAATATCACTTATAGTTTTCAAGAAGTAGTCGCTACAAACTTATTTTTCAAAAATCTATTTTTAGCTGTGACGGCCATCTTGAATTTCCGGCCGACCTGAAATTTTTCTAGGATCAATTAGACATCAAGAGCAACATTCCTGTAACGTTTCATGACAATCCGCCAAGTTGTTTCAGAGGAGTAGTCGCTACAAGTTTTTACTATATAACTCAATGTAAACAAAGATGGCCGCTGGCAGCCATGTTTAACGTCGAATCAAAACGATTTTCGACAAGGATCAACATCATGTCATGCTGATCATTTTAGAAAAAGTCCCATATCAATATCACTTATAGTTTTCAAGAAATAGTCGCTACAAACTTGTATTTTGAAAATCTATTTTTAGCCATGGCGGCCATCTTGAATTTCCGGCCGTCCTGAAATTTTGCTAGGATCAATTAGACATCAAGAGCAACATTTTTGTGAAGTTTCATGAAAATCCGTCAAGTAGTTTCAGAGGAGTAGTCGCTACAAGTTTTCATTATATAACTCTATGTAAACAAAGATGGCCGCTGGCAGCCACGTTTAACGTCGAATCAAAACGATTTTTGATAAGGACCAACATCATGTCATGCTGATCATTTTAGAAAAAGTCCGATTTCAATATCACTTATAGTTTTCAAGAAGTAGTCGCTACAAACTTGCATGAAAATCTATTTTTAGCCATGGCGGCCATCTTGAATTTCCGGCCGACCTGAAATTTTGCTAGGATCAATTAGACATCAAGAGCAACATTCCTGTGAAGTTTCATGAAAATCCGTCAAGTAGTTTCAGAGGAGTAGTCGCTACAAGTTTTCATTATATAACTCTATGTAAACAAAGATGGCCGCTGGCAGCCATGTTTATCGTCAAATCAAAACGATTTTCGACAAGGACCAACATCATGTCATGCTGATCATTTCAGAAAAAGTCCCATATCAATATCACTTATAGTTTTCAAGAAGTAGTCGCTACAAACTTGTATTTAAAAAATCTATTTTTAGCTTTGGCGGCCATCTTGGATTTCACATCAACATGAATTTTTGCTAGGATCAACTAGACTTCATGGGCAACATTTTTGTAAAGTTTTATGAATATCCATCCAGTAGTTTCAGAGGAGTAGTCGCTACAAATAAAAGTTAACGGACAGACGGACGGACGGACGGACGGACGACGGACGCCGCACCACGGCATAAGCTCTGCTGATCTCTGATCAGTAGAGCTAAAAATCTATTTTTAGCCGTGGCGGCCATCTTGAATTTCCGACCGACCTGAAATTTTGCTAGGATCAATTAGACATTAAGAGCAACATTCCTGTGAAGTTTCATGAAAATCCGTCGAGTAGTTTCAGAGGAGTAGTCGCTACAAGTTTTCATTATATAACTCTATGTAAACAAAGATGGCCGCTGGCAGCCATGTTTAACGTCGAATCAAAACGATTTTCGACAAGGACCAACATCATGTCATCCTGATCATTTTAGAAAAAGTCCCATATCAATATCTCTTATAGTTTTCAAGAAGTAGTCGCTACAAACTTATTTTTTAAAAATCTATTTTTAGCCGTGGCGGCCATCTTGAATTTCCGGCCGACCTGAAATTTTGCTAGGATCAATTAGACATCAAGAGCAACATTCCTGTGAAGTTTCATGAAAATCCGTCAAGTAGTTTCAGAGAAGTAGTCGCTACAAGTTTTCATTATATAACTCTATGTAAACAAAGATGGCCGCTGGCAGCCATGTTCAACGTCGAATCAAAACGATTTTCAACAAGGACCAACATCATGTCATGCTGATCATTTTAGAAAAAATCCCATAGCAATATCCCTGAGTTTTCAAGAAGTAGTCGCTACAAACTTGTTTTTTAAAAACCTATTTTTAGATTTGGCGGCAATCTTGGATTTCACATCTACATGAATTTTTGCTAGGATCAACTAGACTTCATGGGCAACATTTCTGTAAAGTTTCATGAAAATCCATTCAGTAGTTTCAGAGAAGTAGTCGCTACAAAAAAAAAGTTAACGGACAGACGGACAGACGGACGGACAGACGGACGGACGACGGACACCGCACCACGGCATAAGCTCTGCTGATCTCTGATCAGTAGAGCTAAAAAACAAGAGGTCAATGACCTTGAAGCTCTACTGATTGATTTTGATTTCAGGAAGTAGTCGCTACAAACTTGTTTTTTGAAAATCTATTTTTAACCGTGGCGGCCATCTTTAATTTCCGGCCGACCTGAAATTTTGCTAGGATCAATAAGACATTAAGAGCAACATTCCTGTGAAGTTTCATGAAAATCCGTCAAGTAGTTTCAGAGGAGTAGTCGCTACAAGTTTTCATTATATAACTCTATGTAAACAAAGATGGCCACTGGCAGCCATGTTTAACATCGAATCAAAATAATTTTCCACAAGGATCAACATCATGTCATGCTGATCATTTTAGAAAAAGTCCCATATCAATATCACTTATAGTTTTCAAGAAGTAGTCGCTACAAACTTATTTTTTAACAAGAGGTCAATGACCTTGAAGCTCTACTGATTGATTTTGATTTCAGGAAGTAGTCGCTACAGACTTGTTTTTTGAAAAATTCTTTTTAGCCGTGGCGGCCATCTTGAATTTCCGGCCGACCTGAAATTTTGCTAGGATCAATTAGACATCAAGAGCAACATTCCTGTGAAGTTTCATGAAAATCCTTCAAGTAGTTTCACAGGAATAGTCGCTATAAGTTTTCATTATATAACTTTATGTAAACAAAGATGGCCGCTGACAGCCATGTTTAACGTCGAATCAAAATAATGTTTGAATCTGATAACCATCATGTCATGCTGATCATTTTACAAAAAGTCCCATATCAATATCACTTATAGTTTTCAAGACGTAGTCGCTACAAACTTCTTTTTTAAAAAATCTAATTTTAGCTGTGGCGGCCATCTTGAATTTCTGGCCGATCGGAAATTTTGCTAGGATCAATTAAACATTAAGAGCAACATTCCTGTAAAGTTTCATGAAAATCTGCCAAGTAGTTTCAAAGGATTAGTCGCTACAAGTTTTTACTATATAACTGTATGTAAACAAAGATGGCCTCTGGCAGCCATGTTTAACGTTGAATCAAAACAATTTTTGACAAGGACCAACATCATGTCATGCTAATCATTTTACAAAAAGTCCAATATCAATATCACTTATAGTTTTCAAGTAGTAGTCGCTACAAACTCGTATTTTGAAAATCTATTTTTAGCCATGGCAGCCATCTTGAATTTCCGGGCGACCTGAAATTTTGCTAGGATCAATTAGACATCAAGAGCAACATTCCTGTGAAGTCTCATGAAAATCCGTCAAGTAGTTTCAGAGGAGTAGTCGCTACAAGTTTTCATTATATAACTATGTTAACAAAGATGGCCACTGGCAGCCATGTTTAACGTCGAATCAAAATAATGTTTGACTCTTATAACCATCATGTCATGCTGATCATTTTACAAAAAGTCCCATATCAATATCACTTATAGTTTTCAAGACGTAGTCGCTACAAACTTCTTTTTTTTAAATCTATTTTTAGCTGTGGCGGCCATCTTGAATTTCTGGCCGATCTGAAATTTTGCTAGGATCAATTAGACATTAAGAGCAATATTCCTGTAGAGTTTCATGAAAATCTGTCAAGTAGTTTCAAAGGAGTAGTCGCTACAAGTTTTTACTATATAACTGTATGTAAACAAAGATGGCCTCTGGCAGCCATGTTTAACGTTGAATCAAAACGATTTTTGACAAGGACCAACATCATGTCATGCTGATCATTTTAGAAAAAGTCCCATATCAATATCACTTATAGATTTCAAGAAGTAATCGCTACAAACTTGTATTTTAAGAATCTATTTTTAGCTTTGGTGGCCATCTTGGATTTCAGATCAACATGAATTTTTGCTAGGATCAACTAGACTTTATGGGCAACATTTCTGTAAAGTTTCATGAAAATCCATTCAGTTGTTTCAGAGAAGTCGCTACAAAAAAAGTTTACGGACAGACAGACGGACAGACGGACGCCGCACCACGGCATAAGCTCTGCTGATCTCTGATCAGTAGAGCTAAAAATCTATTTTTAGCTGTGACGGCCATCTTGAATTTCTGGCAGATCTGAAATTTTGCTAGGATCAATGAGACATCAAGAGCAACATTCCTGTAAAGTTTCATGACAATCCGTCAAGTAGTTTCAGAGGAGTAGTCGCTACAAGTTTTTACAATATAACTCTATGTAAACAAAGATGACCGCTGGCAGCCATGTTTAACATTGAATCAAAACGATTTTTGACAAGGATCAACATCATGTCATGCTGATCATTTTAGAAAAAGTCCCATATCAATATCACTTATAGTTTTCAAGAATTAGTCGCTACAAAATTGTATTTTAAAACTCTATTTTTAGCTTTGGTGGCCATCTTGGATTTCACATCAACATGAATTTTTGCTAGGATCAACTAGACTTTATTGGCAACATTTCTGTAAAGTTTCATGAATATCCATCCAGTAGTTTCAGAGGAGTTGTCGCTACAAATAAAAGTTTACGGACAGACGGACGCCGGACCACGGCATAAGCTCTGCTGATCTCTGATCAGTAGAGCTAACAACAACTTCCGGATCACAATGGTGACTCAACTGGCTGACCGACTGTTTGGCAGGACTGCATAGTACAGCAATACTATGCATGGCTTTTTTTTGGCTGTTTTTATAGCCGTTATTGGGTCATATTCCCAATGACAAAACATATATTTTTTCCCCAATTTTGAGAACAAAATTCCCAATTGAAAGAAGAAAAAGAAAGAACACTGAAAAGTAGCAAAAATGTGTCAAGTATTGAATATGAAGTGCTTTTAAATGCCTCTGTTGATCTTGTTGTACTGTAAACAGTATGAAAGATACAATTACGAAATAAATGTTTGATCGTTTTGTTTCCCAATTTTATGAAAAATCGCGCTAAAATTCCCAATTTTGAGGGTATGGGTTATGTTCCCAAAATGTAGAAAAAAAGCATCGCTATGAGGAAGTGAATTCCATAGTGCGACTGTGTGAGGAAAAAAAGAAAACTTGTAAAAGTCTGCATTTGTATGAGAGAATTCGGGTGCATGTGGTCATTCGGATAGAGTGTTGGAGATAAGAACTGGTGATGGAATATTTTATAAAACATTAACAATTTTGAGTCAGTTCTTCTGTCTTTAAGTGTTCTCCAGCCAAGATTTGTTTGCATATCTGTTACACTGTGATATGGTGAATAGTTGTTGTTTACCCATCTGACTGCGCGGCGTTGTATAATTTCTACTTTATTTATGTTAGTGAGAGTGTATAGTGACCAGACTGTGGATGCGTATTCTAGTTGTGGTCTAACGAGAGTGGTATATGCAAGTTCGCGTACTTTTTCGTGTTTTGTAGTTCTGTTTGCTGTTGTTGTGATGCGATTAATATGTGTGTTCCAGGATAAATCACGAGATATGTCCATGCCTAGATATTTTGCATCCGATAGCGCTTCTAGTGTTTGACCATGAAGTTTATATTGGTGTTTAGGGAGTTTTTATTTCTGGTTATATGGAGAACTTGACATATACTGGGATTGAACTCCATATCCCACTTGGACTCCCATTTCTCAAGAAGAAGAAGATCAGATTGTCGAGTTTGAAAGTCAGACGGGTTATTTATAGTGATGTAGACTGTGGTGTCATCTGCAAATAATCTCACCTGTGAGGCTATATAGTCAGGGAGATCATTTATGTAAAGAAGAGAAGGGGTCCGAGAACAAAGCCTTGTGGCACACCAGATGTTACAGGTACCTCAGAAGACGTATCCCCTTCTAGAACAACAGTTTGAGATCTACCAATGAGAAAGGAGTGAATCCACTTAGTAACAGCGGTTGAGGCACCATGTTCATGAAGTTTAAAGAGAAGTTTAAGATGACTGACCTTGTCAAAGGCTTTACTAAAATCCAGGAGAATTAAGTCAGTTTGCTTAAAGAGAGAGAGATTTCTAGTGAGGTCATCCACTAGTCCGAGGAGCTGTGTTTCGCAGAAACGCCTTTCTCGGAAGCCGTGTTGAAGATCATTGAGTATATTATGCTGTTTGAAATGAGGACAGGTTAGAAGCAACAATATGTGCAAGAAGCTTACATAGAATGCAAGTTAGAGAAATAGGTCTGTAATTTGCTGGGTCGCTTGTATCACCCTTTTTGTACAAAGGAGCTACACTCGTTTTCTTCCAATCAGAAGGTAGTTCGCAACTTGAAAGAGATTTCTGAAAAATAATTTGGACAATATCTGCAATTTCATTTGAGAGTTCTTTAAGGAGGAGTTTTAATGTTATGTGGTCCTGCTGCTTTGTCTTTTTTAAGGTTTGTAAGTAGTTTGTGAACTCCATTTTTACTGATTGTTATGTCTGGCATCTGTGGATATTTAGTTTCGTTGAGTGCATTTAGACATGATTGTCCTAGTCTGAGGGGTGACAAGTGAGAGAATACTGACTGAAATTGTCTATTGAGTATGTCTGCTTTATCTGTGTTGTTAGATTTGAGGGTTTGTGTAAGTTGATCCTTGAGTGGTGCAATGCCGTGTGAGTCTTGTCTGGAATTTTTAATGAGACTATAAAGTTTCTTGGTTGAAAATTTAGAAGATTTTGTTTTGTCCTGTTGTTGTTGCTGTATGTTTGGGATGTTTTCAATGTAGTTTGTGTGTGCTGTTTTGATTTTGTGTTTGATGATGTTTTTAATTTTATTTAGTTTTGTACTATCTCTGCTGTTTGATTGTTTAAGTTTTTGAAATAGATGATCTCTATAACTATAAATACTATAGGTGATCTCTGTACAACTATAAAAGAATTAAATCTCCTAGTTAGAGGTTCATTCTGTGTTTCAACTGTTTGGCATTCGTGGTTAACACTTTAATATAAAGCCAACTATTTAAATTCAGGGTATTTCTTCAAGGACTTTGGGCAGTAGGTAAGGCACTTGTATTAGACCCCGTTCTCAACGAAGCTGGCTTCATTGAGAGGGTTGCCAATGCCCAAATAGCTTGGGTTGTGGTTGATCATCCCTGATTCGCCTGAAGGTTATATATTGGGCTTGCCGTTGGATAGGTTTTAACGGTGCAGCATGTCTGTACGTAACCTCCGGTATTGAATAATTGAATTGAGTGTTGTTTAATGTAGCGAGGGACATGCGTTTCCGAAAACCGCTGAGTATGCGTGCCACCGTTGTAAATTCATTGTTTTTCAGACAAGATTTAAGAATTCAAACGGCCGTATTTTCTCAAAATAATTAGTTTTCCTTAAAGTAGAATGATTAAACTCTACAATGATATCTAATTTGTAAACTTTTATTATCGATAAAGTAGTTTTTATCGATCTAAGCTTACACCCATGCCCAGTCAATAAACGTAAAATCGCACCTTGCGAAAGTTGCGCAAGTTGAAGGTCGGCATGCTTAACTCGTAACTGTGGCTTAACCAATCAAGATACAGGAAAAATAATGATGTCATCTGAAAGAGCTATGATTGGCCTTTCTAATGGTATTTTTAACAAGAGGCCCAAGAGGGCCTGTGGACGCTCTACTGGCTAACACGGCTCTTATAACATCAATGAAGCGATTGACTGCCATTTACGTTTTTTTTGAAAGTTTCGGGCAAAAAACAGCTTTTTCAAGGGCCATAACTAAAGAATCTGGTAAAGTTTGGTAAAGATCAGAAATGAAGGCCCCACCGTATTAACGAGGCAAAATATAGCATTTTTATCTAAATCAAGAGCCGTAACTCCTCTGTTACTGGTCCGACTGGTCCAACATAGAGCAAAAAAAAAAAAAAAAAAAAAAAAAAAAAAAAATCAAAAAAAATATATGCAAAAAATGAAAAAATGAAATAAATATAAAAATAAATAAAAATAATAATAATATAAAAAAAGAAAGTCATAAAATCTACTAAAGTTTGGCAAAGATCGGATGAAAAATGAAGGCCCTATCGTCTTAACGAGGCAAAATATAGCATTTTGAACTAAATCAAGGGACATAACTCCGCTGTTACTAGTCCGATATGAATGGTTTTCGAACTTGTCCGAGCTTTCATTGATATTAACCACTTGATCAAGTTTGGTAAAGATCGGATGAACAATGAAGACCCTATCGTCTTAACGAGAGAAAATATATTTTAACTAAATCAAGGGCCATAGCTCCTCTGGTTTTCGAATTTGTTCGAGCTTTCAACGACATTAACAACTGATAAAATTTGGTAAAGATCGGATGAACAATGAAGCCCCTATCGTCTTAACGAGGCAAAATATAGCATTTTTAACTAAATCAAGGGCCATAACTCCATTGTTACTAGTCCGATATGGCTGGTTTTCGAAATTGTCGGAGCTTTCATTTATATTAACAATCTGATAAAGTTTGGTAAAGATCGGATGAACAATGAAGCCCCTATCGTCTTAACGAGGCAAAATATAGCATTTTTAACTAAATCAAGGGCCATAACTCCGCTGTTACTGGTCCGATATAGCTGGTTTTCAAAATTGTTCGAGCTTTCAACATATTAACAATCTGATAAAGATTGGTAAAGATCGGATGAACAATGAAGACTATCGTCTTAACGATGCAAAATATAGCATTTTTAACAATCAAGGATCATAACTCCGCTGTTACTAGTCCGATATGGCTGGTTTTCGAACTTGTCCGAGCTTTCATTGATATTAACAATGTGGTAAAGTTTGGTAAAGATAGGATGAAAAACGAAGGCCCTATCGTCTTAACGAGGCAAAATATAACAATATAGCATTTTTAACTAAATCAAGGACCATAACTGCTGTTACTGGTCCGATATGGCTGGATTTCGAACTTGTCCGAGCTTTCATTGATATTAACAATGTGGTAAAGTTTGGTAAAGATAGGATGAAAAATGAAGGCCCTATCGTCTTAACGAGGCAAAATATAGCAATATAGCATTTTTAACTAAATCAAGGGCCATAACTCCGCTGTTACTTGTCCGATCTGGCTTGTTTTCGAACTCGTCCGAGCTTTCATTGATATTAACAACCTATTAAAGTTTGGTAAAGATCGGATTAAAAATGAAGGCCCTATCGTCTTAACGAGCCAAAAGTTAACGCCGACGATGGACGAAGGACGGACAACTCGGCATCCCATAAGCTCTGCTGGCCTTCGGCCAGTAGAGCTAAAAATGGGAAATTCCTGAAAATAGCCCCGATGCAGCTGGATTGAAATAGGTCAACTTTGGACACCGATTGCACAAAAAGTAGTACAAAGGCATAAAATGCCACTATGTCACAATAAAGCTTGGTTTACGATCTTTCCAGTAATATATCATACTTATTTGTGCAGGTTAGCACAATGCAGCGCATGATTGATGATCATGGCATATATTCATAAATGTTCAATAGAATTACATAGCAATGCGCTAGAAATCGCGTCCTCGATAAGCAGTGTATACAACGCCAATACTACACCTGTATGACCTATTTTGACAACACGTCAGACACAACTTACTACTTTCAAAATTAAAAAACTTTGTTATTTTAAGTCCGATTTTAAAAATTAAAAAAACAATTTTGATTCTTAATGATTGTTTTATTTGAATAAATATTTTTTATTCGCATAAATATTTTGTAAAAAAATCGATGTCTCTCCCTATTTAATGGCTCATCAACACAGTATAGGTTATTTAGAGCTGCCCCAGAGAGAGGGGAAGGATACATAGGGAACCATACCCTACTCTTATAATCAAATATATTCCTATGGTTCTTAAACGTGCTCGGAGGATAGACCAATACACGGGACCGCCCGGTTTACGTCTCCATCGCGAGGCTAAGGGAAAGTGTGTCTTGCCCAAGAACACACCGACGAAACTCAGTGGCACCACGGAGGATTTCCGGTATTGAAGTGTTACCTTGGGATCTTACTTTATATTCTAGGTTGTTTAAAGACGATAGTATTTTTGTTGCCCTATGCTGAACGCTCGCGATTTGGTGCTTTTTTAAGTAAGGGGACCAAACTGTACTGGCATATTCTAAATGGGGTCTTACTAAAGCTGTGGTCTAGTGGTAGAGCGTTGGACCCATGATCCAAAAGTTGTGGGTTCGATTCCCGCCATTGCCATATGCGTTGTGTCCCTGACATTTTATCTGCATTGCTTAGTACTGGTTCTACCCAGGAAGACCATCGAGAGTGATTCAAATAAGTTCACAGAGCTTTCTTTACAATCGATGTAAAATAAATAAGTTTAAACTAAACTAAAGCTGTAAGTTCATAACTTTCACCTCTGGTCAACTTCCGGTAGGTCAAGATATTCAGTAGGTGAAAATAAAGGGGTTTACTCGGACTTTATCCTCAATCTCTATATGAAAAATGAAAATATTAGACCATGATTTAAATTAAATGTATACTTATTGGTGTTTTAAAATCAGGCAGCACCAAAAGAAGATACATAGATGTACACAAAAAACAAAGCTTTTAATATATTTATCACTACAAACTAGTTTTATAAAGGGCTAAAGTCAGTTGAGCACCAACAATAAACACCGAGGTTACCCCCTAAAAGAATGTGGAGGTGTTTTATTTTATTGATCACTGATTGGTCAAATTATTTTGATGATGTCATGTGAAAGTTTAATCCGAGCCTTCTCTGACCCTAAAAGCCTTTTTTAAATAATTTTTTTTGCGGCTTTATAGGGTCAGAGGAACTCCTATAGTGAAAACCGGGGGATTACTAAAAACGCACAGTCGACTCATGCACTTTCAACAATGTTTGCGCTGCTGGGTCGATTTTTTACGATAATATAGCTCAACAGATCGATCAATTAATGTTTATTATACAAAGTTGCAATGATAAAACTGCACCTTTATCGATGGTAGTGACACAAACTATTTTTTTTAAGTACACTTTTATTTACTATATCGCCATATTGTCATTTTGCATATTAATTAAATTCCCGTGATATTCTCGCGACAGGTAAAGGCATTCATATTCCCCTCAACAAATAAGTCCACTATCAACTGACAGCATCGAGGGACTTTCGGAGTGGAAAGAACTCTTCTCCGAGCATAATTCGGGTCTAAGCTTTAAAGATAAACAATTGGATGTTGTTCATAGTATTGTTAGTGCCAAAAGGAAAAGTTGGTCGCAATTTTGATTTTTTTTTATTTATCGGCGCACCGGTCACGATCACGTGACATTGGACCTGAATAATAACAAATGTGGAAATTTAATATTTTTTCACTTCGTCTGAAACGGTTGACCGTTACAACTTTATTAAGGTTAATAAAACAAATATTTCGGTTCAGATAGGTAAATAAATATATTGATAATCGGTTTATATGCTTGAAATGTTAATCCAATGAATACTTACATAGATATATTGATTTAAAACCAAGAGGGTAGTTCCTCTCCCGCGAGGGAGAGGAGTCGCGGGAGAGGAGATCCCCGTGTTTTCACTATAGGAGTTCCTCTGACCGTACACAGCCAGATGAAATATCAAAAATCGTAAAAAGGGCTGGTAAGGTCAGAGAAGGCTCTGATTAGTTATGAATAGTGTAAAAAAAAAAAAAAAAAAAATGTCTAGATAAGTAAAGGTTCTCATACTTATTCCTAGGTTTCTATTTCTACATTGCATATGAAAATGAAGCAGATTTTGAAGGTTTTCACTTGTATTTAGATAATTTGACACCAGTTCACCCTTCAAGATCGCCTCCAGTCCCTTTAAATCCCCATGGTTTTGAGCTATTACCTTCAGTGACCTCAAGCGCTTTGACTTGATCTTCGCCATTGCTTCTTACTTTTTGATCAGGAGACAAAATTGCTGTTAAGCTTTCTATTAATGCTTCTTTTAATGTTCTGTTATGCTCTGACGGCATGACTCCAGCCATTTTGGCATATATTTCCGCGGGAAATGTTTACGTTAATTTTCGAATTCCTAAACCTTTACGTCATATTTATTTAAAGCGAATTGAAAACAAAATAACAACTACTATTTAAAATTATGACGCATTTTAACGGTATAATCCTTGATATTAATTATTTCTATTTCAACTAAAATATGCGAAAATAACATAAAATAGATTTACTTGACACACCATTTCTGGTTTCAGAACGAGACACTGACAACAACTTCCGGTGATTCTAGAAAGAAACCGGCTAAATTTTTAAGTAGTTGCACAAATCCAATAAATCCTGTATTTTTTGCAACATGGCAGCGTTGTTAAAACTACTGTTGTTTTCACTTGTGACTGTTTCTGTATTATGTAAGGATGCTAAAGCTAGAGAAGATATAATTAACAAGGATTTAGTACTCACCAATGTCGAAAGGAAAATTGACGTTTCTACTCATCTTGTCAAAATCAATTCAGTGGTGACTGTTGAAAATAATGGGAAGTCTTCAGCTGGTTTCTTCCTTGTTGCAACTGAACCCAGCTTGCACAATTATATTTCTTACTTTGCAGCATCGGTAAGTAAACAAATGTTTGGAAGTCTTGTGGAGTGGGTGGATAAAAAAGTTTTCTCAGAGTCGGACGCCCAACAAAAATTAAAACGGATTTCCAGGGTTTAAGGAACTTGTATTAGTAAAAAGCTGGGCCTCCTCTGGCAATTTTTTTCTTGCGCCACCACTTGCGGCAAATGAAAAAAGTTTCAGCCAAATTCATCAAAATAATTTGACCAATCCGTGATCAATAAAATAAAAGACCTGCACATTCTGCTAGCCTAGGGGATAAACTCGCTCTTTATCGTTGGTGCTCAACTGACTTTAGCCCTTTATAAAACTAGTTTCTAGTGATAATTATATTAAAAGCTTTAATTTTTTTGTACATACAGGGTTTCCCCCGCTTTCTGGTCAACTCGTACCTGAGTCAACTCGTACCCTAGTCAACTCGTACCCTATTTTGGTCAACTTGTACCTTAGTCAACTCGTACCCCCTTTTTAAAATGACTTTGGACAGCAGCGGTAATAAAGAACAATGGTATATAGTCTATAATTTTAATGATAAGTGACAAAGTTATTTAAGAATGTAATAATATGAGATTGTAATAAAGCAGCATTTTTAATGTTTTTACATGTACAGAAAAACAGGGAACATATACATATATACAAATCACATGAACATACATACAACGTATAATCGGAATTACACTTTTTAATTAAATGCCATGTTTATAGTGATCTAAAAAAGTAATGCTGCTAAATCAGATAGTTGTAACCAATGTTCTAACTACACCGATCATACAATTTTAATTTCTCCGCAAAGCCGGAATTGGAGTACACTCTTCAAACTTGAAACATAATAAGCCTTGATACACCATTTTAACTTCTTTTTATGAAATTGCCCTCGTGCCTTCATAAACCAAATAATATTTCAATAAAAGATCTTACCTGTGTTGCACGTGCGATGCTGCCAGCGATCGCAAACGTCGCACGTGACTGCATGCTGTAACCGCCTGACTGGATGCTGGCACTCAATACACAAGTCATCCATTAAGTCCCAAATAACACACAATAATACAACACTAACAAATTATAAACACTTTATTTGTTCTTATAGTCACTATAAACGTAAAATCCTGAACACAAGTGTAACAAAATGTCTAATACACAAAATATAATCCACAATTTATTGAAATTAAATTTACGAAAAGCTTAGATACTTCGAACAATATTAACAATATTAATAATACTTTTGCAAAATGCTTACTGACAACCATACATATATAGTGCAGAGTATCAATGATTAAGTTCATAATTATAATTTGTAACAAACAAATTACTAAAGAAATCAAAAGGATCAAAAGTTGCCGCTTCAATTTGAAGAGAGCGCCGCATGTTGTATCTCGGAAATAATTAACAGTTTGTCCTCATGGTATATTTACAAATACAATATTAAAGTTAATTAACATTCGCCGAAACATACAATTATACACAATCATCAGATAATCATTTAATTTCATACAGTTTGCTAGTCACTGTTAGAAGTATTCTATGAGTATAAAGACGGTAACATATTCATTTGGTAAATGTATAATTATCGGCTTTTTGTTTTCTTTCTTTAGTTATCTTTAACAAGTTCACACAAACATTTCACACAAACGTATCTTTTCAAAATATTACAATGGCATTCTTTTTGATTGATGTGTACATATCATTTTCGGAACTTTATATACCATCCTGAAAGAAATGAAGAAAGTATAGTTCAACACCAATATTAATTCCATTAGAATAATAAATAAACTCTTTTTTCCAGATTTTTTTAGTAGGTACGAGTTGACCAAAACGGGTACGAGTTGACTTGGGTAGGTACGAGTTAACCAAAGATCAGGTACGAGTTGACCAAAATAGGGTACGAGTTGACTAAGGTACAAGTTAACTCAGGTACGAGATGACCAGATACCGTTTCCCCCAGAAAATTGTGAAGGCATGTTGTTCTGACATTACATTTACCAAACTGGGCTTGAAAAAAATAGTGCCTATTAATGGCAAAATAACATACTTTTATGATTTTGGTGCAAAAGGAACAAGAATCACCATAGATATTCTATTTTTCTTCTTTTAAATCTGTCATTCATGAAAATTAAGAAAATCTTAAGGCATGTTGCTCTGATGAAGGTATGTTGTCTTTCCTTTCTTTTCTAGGAAGGCATGTTGCATGTGACATGCCTTATGACCCTGGGGGAAACCCTGACATCTGTATATCCAGGGTCCGACAAATCCTCTGCCCGGAGCCCGCGGGCTACCAAAAGTCGAGATCCGGACTACCATTTTTTTCTATCTCGCGTCCGGCGGGCTACTGCAAATTTTCTTTTGAAGTAGCCCTGCAAAAAAACGGATTTTAGCTCTAAATCCATATCATAAAATCCTGTGTTTTCAGCTAATTAGTCAGATAAGATTACACCGCCACACGTCGATAATAACACCAATTAACAAGGTGTTTAAGACACCACGGGTGATCGGACCAGATCGATTGACGCATGCATAACTCATTAATATTCATTAGTTGTTTTAATACTAGGGTACACTCTTTGATTGGATAATAACGATGCTGCGTCAATAATTTATTCACTCGGACATGACTGGAAAACATTTGATTGGATGGCTAACAGTGGTTAAGCCAGACTCCAAAAATAGGGAGAAGTCACTTCTCCCTCCAGTCAAAACAGGGAGAAGTTTTTCAAAACAGGGAGACTTGAGGTCGGTCGACATGAGACGGACGATTAAATATCAAGTTAACTAATTCTTAACCAATTGCATGTTATTTTATTAATTATTTGTATTGGTATTATTTCTGTTATAATAACTAAAATAATGCATAATACTAATAAAGCATGTATTATTATTATCATTTAGTTATTATTATTTTCCCATGGCCTTACAAACTTCAAAGCGAACAGTGCCAATCCTATCTGTCTAGACCCACACCCCCCGTTTCATTTCATTTTTAGCTCTACTGATCAGAGATCAGCAGAGCTTATGCCGTGGTGCGGCGTCCGTCGTCTGTCCGTCCGTTAACTTTTTTTTTGTAGCGACTACTCCTCTGAAACTACTGAATATATTTTCATGAAACTTTACAGAAATGTTGCCCATAAAGTCTAGTTGATCCTAGCAAAAATTCATGTAGATGTGAAATCCAAGATGGCCGCCAAATCTAAAAATAGGTTTTTAAAAAACAAGTTTGTAGCGACTACTTCTTGAAAACTCTAAGGGATATTGCTATGGGACTTTTTCTAAAATGATCAGCATGACATGATGTTGGTCCTTGTCGAAAATCGTTTTGATTAGACGTTAAACATGGCTGCCAGCGGCCATCTTTGTTTACATAGAGTTATATAATGAAAACTTGTAGCGACTACTCCTCTGAAACTACTTGACGGATTTTCATGAAACTTCACAAGAATGTTGCTCTTGATGTCTAATTGATCCTAGCAAAATTTCAGGTTGGCCGGAAATTCAAGATGGCCGCCACGGCTAAAAATAGATTTTTAAAAAATAAGTTTGTAGTGACTACTTCTTGAAAACTATAAGAGATATTGATATGGGACTTTTTCTAAAATTATCAGCATGACATGATGGTTATCCGAGTCAAACATTATTTTGATTCGACGTTAAACATGGCTGCCAGTGGCCATCTTTGTTTACATATAGTTATATAATGATAACTTGTAGCGACTACTCCTCTGAAAATACTTGACGGATTTTCATGAAACTTCACACGAATGTTGCTCTTGATGTCTAATTGATCCTTGCAAAATTTCAGGTCGGCCGGAAATTCAAGATGGCCGCCATGGCTAAAAATAGATTTTCAAAATACAAGTTTGTAGCGACTACTTCTTGAAAACTATAAGTGATATTGATATGGGACTTTTTCTAAAATGATCAGCATGACATGATGGTTATTCAAGTCGAACATTATTTTGATTAGACGTTAAACATGGCTGCCAGTGGCCATGTATGTTTACATAAGAGTTATATAATGATAACTTGTAGCGACTACTCCTCTGAAACTACTTGACGGATTTTCATGAAACTTCACACGAATGTTGCTCTTGATGTCTAATTGATCTTAGCAAAATTTCAGGTCGGCCGGAAATTCAAGATGGCCACCATGGCTAAAAATAGATTTTTAAAAATAAGTTTGTAGCGACTACTTCTTGAAAACTATAAGAGATATTGATATGGGACTTTTTCTAAAATGATCAGCATGACATGATGGTTATCCGAGTCGAACATTATTTTGATTCAATGTTAAACATGGCTGTCAGTGGCCATCTTTGTTTACATAGAGTTATATAATGAAAACTTGTAGCGACTACTTCTCTGAAACTACGGATTTTCATGAAACTTCACAGGAATGTTGCTCTTGATGTCTTATTGATCCTAGCAAAATTTCAGGTTGGCCGGAAAGTCAAGATGGCCACCACGGCTAAAAATAGATTTTCAAAATACCAGTTTGTAGCGACTACTTCCTGAAATCAAAATCAATCAGTAGAGCTTCAAGGTCATTGACCTCTTGTTATTAAAAAATACTAATTATTCGATAATTAACCCAAACTTAGTTTTCATTCATGCCCGCATTGAGTAACATACGTTATCGATATCTATGTCTAATCGTAGAATACAATACATTTCCGCTGATTTCTCTCGTCAATAAAACAATCACAAACAAACTCTCTTTGTACCAAACGCATTTCTTTATTTCATAATTAGCCTCAATAAAACACACAATCAAAGTTTTGCTTATTAAAGATTCTTTACAATTAACTGTGCCGATGTCAATCATATAATTTATATACACTGTCTTTTAAATTTATTTATCGTGGGAGATTTTTCAAGGTATCTTGTTGTCAATCATAATCATAACCCCGCCCTTGCGCAGTGTTTTGTAGTACGATTTTTAATTATTCATCAAACGAAAAAATACGACAGCTTTGATTGGTTTACTTAAATAGAATGCGCACATGATCTAATCACGTGATCGCCTAATGAGCAAACATGGCGGTTGATATTCTCATCTCGCCTAAGGCAAGCCGTTAAAGATCGATAATTAGGCTATTGACCTGATTAGATAAGAGTCGCGTTGTTATTTAATGGTAATGGGATTAAATAAGGTACGTGTGATACACGCGCTGATTGTGTATTTTAGAGGCTTTTGTTTATTATGAGGTTAATCACATTTGAAATTGCCGAAATTGACCCGAATTTGCCGAAAATGACGGCGACTCAAATTTTGCCCCACATGAATAAAAAAGCGAAGTCGGCCAAACTAAAGAGAAGTTTTTAGCGACTTCGCCTAATCGCGTATCCCCTGGGCTAAGGGGCATTATGGGAGAAGACTGCGTCTCTTTTTTCCTGAGTTTGCAAATTGCATGCAATAAAAACCTGGCGATTGACTAAGACAATTAAAGAAGTCAGAAATCAAATGATAATACAGATGGTACCACGCGGATAACGACAATTCCCACTCATCGCGGTGATTTTTTTCCACCGCGGACGTGCCGATTTTGTGAGTAAATTTTATCCACCGCGATTAAAATATGGGTATTCTCGGTCATCATCGCGGAGAATCCCAGTGAGAACTCGCCGGGTTTCACGGCGATTTAACGGACTGGATATTTATATTTTTCATTTTTAATTGCGAAATAATTGTTTGTATCACAAATATTTTACCAAACGTCGTCAATAAATATATCCAGGCAACATAATCAAAAAGCGAATAACAATCCTGACCGGCGCTATTTAAAAAAAGCTGCATCGGGGCACCATACCATACCAATTATAAGTGATATTTCACTGAATTTTTTGGGCGAGATTTCAGTGAGATCTCGGTGAAATTTCATGAAATCTCGCCCAAAAAATTCAGTGAAATATCACTGAGATTTCATTGAAATCTCGCTGATATTTTGCCAAGATTTCAGTGAAATATCACTGAGATTTTGCAAAGATTTCACTGATATTTCAGTGAAATTTCATGAAATCTTGACCCAAAAATTCAGTGAATATCACTGAGATTTCATTGATATTTCGCTGATATCACAGTGAAATTTCATGAAATCTTGACCAAAAAATTCTTGACAAGATTTCGTGAATTCCCCTTAGTAAAAACCAAGCCATTGAAATTCCATTAATTGTCCATTTATTTTCAAGCCATTGATTTTGCATTGAAATACAATTGATTTGTTATAAATATGAATATTAATGAGAAGACGACGAAAATCCATTGAAATACCATTGATTTGAGGCGAAAAATGTAAATGAGGTACCATTTCTATGACGTCACAGAAAAATGGTAAAACAATGGTCTAAATATGCAAATGAGCTTTAATATAAATGGAATAACAATGGCAAAACAATGGGTGTTAATACTCCATTGAAAAACCATTGAAATAACAATGGTTTTTAGCTCTGCTGGCCCTTCAGCAGAGCTTATGGGATGGTGTGTTGTCCGTCGTCCGTCCGTCGTCCGTTAACTTTTCAAACGACTTCTCCTCAGAAACCGCTTGGCTAATTTTGACAAAACTTCACATGGATGATCCTTAGATGAATGCTTTTTAGATTTGTTAAAATTAGGTCAGCGCTACATCCAAGATGGCTGCCATTACCATATATGGTCGAAACCTTAAAAAATCTTCTCCAGAACCGCTTGACAGATTTCAACAGTTTTTCTTTTAAAATGATCGTCAACGCCTAGACTATCAAGTTTGTTCAAATAAAGTCCCCGGGGTCAAAAATGGCCGTGCCTCGGGGGTCCAAAGTTTGTATATTGAGGTTTTGCATGTTTTTCATATAGACATATAGGAAAAAAGTTTAAAAAATCTTCTTCTCTGAAACCACAAGGCACAGAGCTCTCATGTATTACATGTAGCATCAGCTTATGGTCCTCTACTAAGTTTGTTCAAATGGTGACCCTGGGGTCAAATTTTTCCCCGCCCCGAGGGTCACAGTTTTAATAGACTTATATAGGATTTTTTTTTTAAAAATCTTCTTCTCGGAAACTACATGAGCCAGAGGTTTGATATTACAATTATTATAAGCTTATGGTCCTTTACCAAGTTTGTTCAAATGGTGACCCTGGGGTCACATTTGGTCACGCCCCAAGGGTCACATGTTTTACATAGACATGTATAGGGAAAAACTTAAAATCTTCTTCTCTGAAACTGCAAGAGCCAGAGGTTTAATATTTTGCTGTTGCTATAAGCTTATGGTCCTTTACCAATTTTGTTCAAATGCTGACCCTGGGGTCACATCTGGCCCCGCCCCGGGAGTCACAGTTTTACATCAATGCTTGTTTTTAATTTCTTTATTTTTTATTTTATTTTTTTTCATGTTTTATTTTTAAATTATTTTTTTTTAAATTTTTTTTTTTTAATTTTTTTTTTTTATATATATATATATTATTTTTTTTTTTTATTTTTTTTTTTTAAATTTTTTTTAATTTTTTTATTATCTCTACTAGCCAACTTGGAAAACCAGCCAGATCGGACCAGTAATCACAGTGTTACTGCTCTTGATATAGTTAAAAATGCTATAGTTTGCCTCTTTAAGACGATAGTCACTCGCTTCATTGATGTCATAAGAGCCATATTAGCCAGTAGAGCGTCCACAGGCCCTCTTGGGCCTCTTGTTAATACTTCATATAGGAATAGGGGTGTCACGATATACCGGTATACCGGTAAATCGCGGTATTCACCCATGCAATAAAATATCGCGATATTAAAAGTACATACCGGTATTCCGCAATATTCATGAAGTGTGTTGTGTTTTCTTTTATATCCATCGTATTTCCGCGGCTTTTAATCTTTGCACGCTTATTTGAAAGTGAGAAATAAAAAAACTTGTACCACTCCACGAAGCTGCGTCATCCAGCCATTTTATTTATACATTATACAGGGTTCTCAATAGATGCGTACACGCGCGTTTTGACGCATGGAAATTCAATTTGACCCAGTTCTGACGCAGCTAATTTACCACCTGTGCGTTTTTATGACGCGCGTGTATTTGCTTCCAAGCATCAATCCAATACACATGTACCTATTTTCGATAGCCCAAACATCACAGTAATGAGCACGCGCTGAGTGATTGACACCTTGCCTGACGACCTTGATCGCCTCTCGACCAATCAAATTCGCCGCTGTCACAGCTTGTGGCACAGAGGCGAAAATAACCTGTCTGTAAATGGTGCCACTGTGTAATCTAATCGCTGCTATTGTGTTAATAATTTGACGATTATCTTTGAAGCTTATGATGCTTTTTGCAGGTTGAGACTATTATGACTTGATTGGATTAACTGTTTAATTGATTGCTACCGGCTTCTGATTGATTACCGGTTAATTAGACTGAACTGAGATAAAACAAATGCTAGCGCTCAAACATGTGAAAAATATAAAATCGGCAAAAATAAAATTGACTTTATTTGTGTTTGTTGACGTTGTTTTTTATTTGTGTTTGTTGTTTGTTAATTTTGTTTTACGCACGTTTTAAAGAGCAAAGAAATATAATTTTAATGAGGATAATTTAAATATTTATAAATCGGCGAAATGTACATAAACAGCGCGTATTTTAACCTGGGTTATCGTTCAGTCAAAATTACCGGACATTACGCATTGTGATATTTTGTGTTGACGTACTATTTTTGTGCTGTCGAGTAACGGACTTTATTAATTTATGTATGTTCAATACACAAATGGCGCAAAGAAATATATTTTCATTTATGTCGTCGCAGTCTACGAAACGGCCTGTGTGTTGGGGATGCACTGTGTGAGGTAGTCTCATTTATTTCTGACCCCGAAGAAGCAGAAAATAAGAGAGCTAGTGTTATAATAACACCAATAACATAATAATTAATAAAATTCCTCACCGCCTGATTGGAGGAAAAATTAGGGCAAACACTAAAGTGTGTCTGTACTGCAGCCGAGGTGCGATCGTGTTTGGCCCAATTACATGATGAATTATCAATCATCGAATGTGTACTGGTAAGCCTGTTTTCACAAGCATTATTGAATAATTGCCATTTCAAAGTAGGGTGATTCTGCCTTTCTACGCCGTCTAAAATATATGTAACACTTTTAGAACACTACTTAATGTGACTGTGCGTGTCTAGTACTGTCTACTGTACTATGCAAAATGAGTTTTGTTTTGTTTCTCATGTTCTTGTTCTATTCAAAAGCTGTGCATCCTAAAGCATTATAAAATGTTTTAACTGTACTATGTTTCATACTTGTCATGTACATATCAGAAGAAATATAGCTAACAAATGCATGCAGAAGATTAAGGCAATATATCGTGATATATATCGCGATAATTTAATAAATATTGCAATATATCGCGATATTGGATTCTGATATCGTGACACCCCTATATAGGAACATCACTGAAATACCATTTTAATGGGAATACCGATTTTGTACATTTAAGTGTGATGTTAGCAGTAGTTTCACCAATTTTGTTTTACCGCAACCTTATTGGACATGAAATCAAGACACAATTTAGATTAAGCAGAAAGTTCAAAAGCGAAGAAAAAAAGGAAAATTATCAGGGTCCGACAAATCTTTAAAATCTGTGGTAGCCCACTGGGCTACCAGAAACTGAACTTGGTAGCCCGGTTTGCGCGCGGCGGACTCGAGGCGACTCGTTAACATTTTTCACTGTTATTGAACATGTTTGTATGTAAATGGATTTACCAATAAAATTATTTCTATAATATATGACTTTTGACTTTGTTGTTTTACCAATATAAAAATAAAACAAATTATCAAATTCCTTTTAAGTAATTTAGAGGCATTTTATAAAGATCTAAATCTAGGCTTTAAGGGTTAAACTAAATATTAGAAAGATATTTTAAATCATGTGGGTGCTAAAGCAAAATAATTATAAAATGCCTCTTAATCATTGAAATGAAATGGATAATGTTTTATTTTTGACAGTGTCACTTTAAAGTTTGTTGTTATATTTTCATACTTAAAAAACATAACAATATTGAGAAAGTAAGAGTTTTAAAAAAAACAAAAAACTTTTTACCCCACCCACTCTACCAAATATTGGGCGCGATTTTTTCAAAAACGGCCGTGCAACGACGGCTGCACGGAACTTCCCCTCTGAAAAATAACCGATAGTATGAATCAAATTGAGTACGTACGATGTACAATGGTACGAATCTAATTGATGACGAAGTACGAAATTTCGTAGGAGTTGTCGTTCTTGAATTCATTCTATTTTTAGAAGCAACACACCTTATCAACAAGTATTCGAGAAAAAAATGTGTTTTGTTAACTTGAAAAGCACCCCATCTTGTTAAAAATGTTTGAGACCCCATCTTGATTGATTTATTTCAGATACCCCCCATTCACCACAACTCTATTGTTTTTGTGTGTGATTTACCCACCCACCTGTAGATGCGATATTCCGGAGTTAGGACGTTTTTTTGGGTCATGTATTTTCTATAAATCGCCGTCCGCTACCCACTGGTATGTTTTAATGGAACAGCCCTTACATACAAATTCTTGCAGAATGAAACAATCATGTTTGTTTCTCGATCATAAACATTCATTTTCGGCAATTGTTCTACTCTACTCAACTCAACACATGTCCCTCATCAATAAAGCACCGTGTCCAAATTACTCAACACTAAGTGTATACACAGGTCACGGGTCAGGTCACAGGTGGTATTCAGCAGTCTGCTATCGCAAATATGATTGGCTGATAGCTTATTTAGTGGGAGCGACAATAAACCTGTCAATCAGATTCAGGCACGCGCAGGACTGCAATTGTTTCAAGTGGCATAATGCTTTGGGATTTAAGGGATGTCGCCGAGATCAAAGGATGACGGAAATTCGCCACCGGGCATTAAAGCATGTCGCATGCGACATCCGATATAGGTCTTTGGGAAACCCTGTCATAACTAATCTGTCAATCGATCTAATCCGATCACCCGTGGTGTCTAAACACCTTGTTAATTAATGTTATTATCGACGCGTGGCGGTGTAATCTTATCTGACTAATTAGCTGGGAACACAGGATTTTGTGATATGGATTAGAGCTAAACTCTGTTTTTTTGCCGGGCTACTTCAAAAGAAAATTTGCAGTAGCCCGCCGGACGCGAGATAGAAAAAAATGGTAGTCCGGATCTCGACTTTTGGGCTCCGGGCAGAGGATTTGTCGGACCCTGATTATAGTAGACTCCCATACCAAAACTTGCCAACATGGTGCACATGAGCTACTCACACAAGATCTAACCTGGTCCTAAATGCTCACGTCCATTTTAACATGCAAATTAGGTAGAGCTCACGTGAGCTATATGAGCAATGTTAGCGGTGTGAGAACTACCTACTTTGCATGTTAAAATGCACGTAAGCGACATTAGCGATGTGAGCAACATGAGCACTCTGGTGTATTTTTACTCTTTGAAAACATACGAAATGGCTGGCGAGTTTGACGTTAAATCACAAACGCCCCTTTTATACGCGAATATGGCCTGCATATACAGTAATAAAAAGAAGACCGCAAACGATACATGGAGGTAAAAAATATTTAATGATCTCATACTATTTGTCAGTCCTGCATTACCATTTGGTCATGCAGACATTTATTTCAAGATCACCAACCTCTTCGGTTCAAATCCCAGCTGGGGCACATACATGGTTCCTAGCAAATGGATTATCGTCTAGACAATACATTAAAGATTTCTGCGGTCTTCCACACCACCATTAAAACTGACAGTTTCAAATCAACAAATCTACACTGAACTAGGTCACTTACTTGTTTCCTATACATTAGGCCAATTAAAACAATGTGTGGTGCCATTTACCCGACCGACCCTAGATTTTGGACAATTTTCACCAATTCTAAAAAAAATACGGAAGTACACGAGGCAAATCTTCGCAACTAAGAAAGTGGCGCTTTCGGTAAGCAAGATGGCGGCCTCCTCGATTTTAATCTTAGGAATCCGTATCGAAAAATGTTATGGCATTAGGAAATTAGGTTTATTTATGAACACTGGCTAACATGATGGAGGAAGTTACAAGGTAACATGAAACAGACCAACTTCCAGTCTAGGCTTTTTTTACTGGTTTAAAAATCTGTCACCAAAAAAAAGGTTTTCCCCAATATAACCGGAACCACAGAGTTTTATTTGGCCTTATGTGCGCAACAAATTGCATGCAAAAGTGCATACTACTGGACTTTTACACCGAGACTATAAAAAACAAATTCTTATAAGGGCATGTGTACTTGGAACTACTGAAAAGACAAGAAAGTAACTGGAGTTTATAACACATAACTGGAGTTTATAACACATAAATCGTCCGTCGGATGGGGATGTAAACTGGGTGGTCCCGTGTATCAGTCTATCAACCGAGCACGTTAAAGAACCATAGGAATCTATTCGATAATAAGAGTAGGGCAGGTTCCCGGATTCCTATGTATCCTTCCCCTCTCTCTGGGGCGGCTCTAAATAACCTGTACTGTGTTGATGAGCCGTTAAACAACATCCAATCAATCAATCATTACAACACATAAAACAAAAAAATTATATTTCATAATGTATATAAATATATCTTAAAATTCTTCCAATTAAATTATGCACATCTGCAAACAATAAATTCAAAAAATAAATAATTGCCTTCTTAAGCATCCGAAGAAGGCATATAATAAATTATATAAATAGTGTAGTGAAGTTCAGGCATTAGCTGCTTCAATGATCCATTTACCAGTCCAGACTACTTTTTTGATTATCAGTTCACCCAAGACCATTCATTGCGATTCATCATTGTTCATGTAGTCTGTCAATTCTCTTTTTTTTTATAAAGGTGCTTCTACAATCTTAACATATTTTGACACAATGTAAAAACAGCAGTCCCATGGCTGTACAGCGGCATCTCCAAACAATCTTTGTTTTTTCCACCCGAGGTACTTTGACATATGCACCGCAAAAGCTCATCCCTCTTCTGCGCCTACATCATTTTTGACCCCCGTGCGGTTCTGGGGCAAAGAATAGCGCCACTGCAGATCCTGTTGGATGGGTAGGCAGAATGGTAGAACTCCCCAAATTCATGTTCATTTTATGTTCATGCTCATGAAAGGTCTTCATCATGACCCCTGCATTGTTTCAGGTGCCATCTTGCTCAAATCACTAGAGCAGTGGCAGAAAAACAATAAACGTGGCTCCAGCATAAATAGTGTCTACAATAGAATTTGCAGCAACTCTGCAGTTGAGAAGGTTCTAGGCGCATTCTCCTTATTTTATCTTGATGTACATGGAGGATAAGCTTGGCTGTTCATTCCTGTTAGGAGCCATATAACCTTTCATGTGTTGGTGCACTTAAAACCCCAATTCTATTCATTTTTGGCCTCTCCAAGAAACCGAAATCTGAAAAAAGATTATCATAAAACATTTAAAACACGTGGGGTTTTTTCAAGTACGATCTGCTGTCTTAAATAGTTCGTTGTTTTTAATTAAACATTTAATAAAAAGTTTTTTTCTGAGATTACCAGCTAGAGAGCGCTTTTATCAAAATGTGTGTGACTGCTGCAAGTGTCTACAATAATATGATACCATAAGGTGAGACTTCAGGGCCATTTAGCCATCAAGTTTTATGTGCTTTCCCCCTTTCAACAAATACAGTTTTTGAAGCTGCAGTGTTTTTGTTTGAACTATATATATAAATAATCTTGGGTTAATTAGTACAAGCTTCAGCATATTGATTCTTCTAACAGCAAAATATTTTTTTTGTTAACCAATATCAATTTTTTTACAAAACAGTTATTATACCTTCATATTTTTATCAGGTAGAACGTACAAAGACCCGTGTAGTATTCTCGTCCATGGCTTTATCTTTCTGCCTCTTCATTCTTGTTCAGCTTTTCCAGCCTATAGAAATATAAATGCAACCAAAATAAGAAATGTTGACATTAACTTTTAAAAAGACTGGCCGGGTTGTATGTCACCTGCAAAAAGGCATATACATATATGTACTTTACTGTAGGGGTGGGGGGATGGGGTGTGTGTGTTTGTGGGGGAAAGGAATCATCAGTAAAATATACATACTTTACTTTTAGGGGGTATAGAATTGATAAACCTAGTGTACAAAATCATTTTCTTGAAAATCCTGATTAAAACATGACTATATACGGATACATGAAATCCTGATTAAAACATGGATACATTTCTTTGTTTCAAAAACTAGTATCTCATTCAGAATAGTCAATACTTCTTTGTTTTACAAAATATGTCGTTAAGAAACTTGTTTTGACCGGAAATAGGTGGCCGGTAACCGCCGTCTGCTTTTCAAAGCAACTAAAGTCGCCGTTCTAAAACCTCTAGATGTTATGTTTAGAAACCAAAATTGTTTAAATCATAACAGTATGCATGTAATTAATTGTAATGAGCTGTTTTCTAACGCTTAAATATCCGCATATATGATCGCCGTACATTCGCGAAAACTGATGACATCGTTTTCAGCATACAAATTCCTCCATTTAAAAAGGGATCGAGTTCCTGTTTCGCGAAAGAATATATTTACTTATTACATTGTTCATACGCATGACATATGTTACGTGTACACTCGAAAATACTTACGATGTTGTTGATGTTTAACTTCTGCTTGTTTCAAACGCGCCAGTCGCCAGCCAAACAGCCTTTTCTAAACTGTGACGTCACGTAGGTGATTCGGATTTCCCGGTTACTTCCCGGTTAAAACGCGGTTGAAAAGAGATGGCAAGTTTGATATGTGTGTTGATGTTTCTGATATTTTAATGATCTATATGACTTATTATTTCTTCCCCACATATTGTTTTTAGCTTGGATGTCTGTATGTCTGTGTGTCTGTCCGTCTCAAGTAGTGTCCTCTCCATATCTCTTGAACCGCTTGAGGGATTTTGAAATAACTTGGCACAAAATTTAATGTTCACCATATCGAGACGACGGATTGTAAATAGCAATTCTAGAATAAGAGTCCGGTCTCAGCGAGTTGGTTCATTTAAACAAGATGAGCCAATCCAGAGTTTTTTTGTGCGGGGGGGGGGGGGGGGGGGGGGGGGGGGGGGGGGAACTGGGAACTAGTCAGTTTTGCGCTTTAGGTCAATTTATCTGGAACTGTATGCATCGGCCGACCTGAAATTTTGCTAGGATCAATTAGACATCAAGAGCAGCATTCCTGTGAAGTTTCATGAAAATCTGCCAAGTAGTTTCAGAGGAGTAGTCGCTGCAAGTTTTCATTATATAACTCTATCTAAACAAAGATGGCCACTGGCAGCCATGTTTAACGTCGAATCAAAACGATTTTCGACAAGGACCAACATCATGTCATGCTGATCATTTTAGAAAAAGTCCCATATCAGTATCACTTATAGTTTTCAAGAAGTAGTCGCTACAAACTTGTTTTTTAAAAACCTATTTTTAGATTTGGTGGCCATCTTGGATTTCACATCAACATGACTTTTTGCTAGGATCAAGTAGACTTCATGGGCAACATTTCTGTAAAGTTTCATGAAAATCCATTCAGTAGTTTCAGAGGAGTAGTCGCTACAAAAAAAAGTTTACAGGCGGACAGACAGACGGACGACGGACGCCACACCACGGCATAAGCTCTTCTGATCTCTGATCAGTCAAGCTAAAAATGAAAAAATTATTTTTTATGTCAAATCAAAATTAAATTGTTTATTCCATGGAACTTTTTTTATGACTTATTTAACTAAACTTCATGGTTGTGTCGCCTGCGTAGCATGACAGACACCTACAGATCTCTTTGTCCGTCGTCCGTCACACTTTAACCTGCAACCTAACCTTGGCTCTAACTTGAAAAAGTATATGACCTATGTTCATGAACTTACATCTATTTTTACTTGCAACTGTTTATACCTATGTATCATACATGTACATTAACATTATTGTTCTAATGCTATTTGTAAAATACATTCCCAAATGACAAGAGTAGTCCAAATTGCATCAATTAAGAGGTAATACAATTTATCTCTGTAAATTTCTCTTTGAAATTTAAATTTTCAGGAAAATTCCACTGAAATTAAAATCAGACATTTTTTAAAAAGAAAATTGTACATGTCAGTGATATTTTCTGACTGAAATTTCACTGAGATGTACAATTTATTTCTTCAAAATCTCACTGAAATTTCAGTCAGAAAATATCACTGACATGTACATATTTCTTTTCAAAATCTCACTGAAATCTCACTGAAATTTGGTGAAACACCAAAATCTCACTGAAATATGGACATTTCAGTGAATTTCACTGAAATCTCACTGAAATCTCAGTCTCATTTTCACTGGGGTACTTATTATACTTGAAACTATTAAGTATTATATTTTTTCTGCCAAGCATTTAGAAAGCACATTAAGCATAGACGCTCTCAAGAATAGAATTAAATAATCATACACCGTTCTTGAATGCATTTTTATAGGCAATAATAATAAAATATTGAAAGGAATGTTCAAATTTTATGAAATAATGTCATAAACAGATATCTGCCTAACATAAAATTACAATTAACCCATTTCATTCTGGAACACTATCAGATAATAAGTCCTGAATATCTGAACATTTTCAGAATTATGCAACAGCAACAAATTCAAATCGGTATAGTTACATTTTAGTAATTTACCAAGTAAGTATTAACATAAACATAACACAACTATATATCATTGTGTAGATATTTGAAATACCTACACATCATTGTGTAGATATTTGAAATACCTACACATTGATATAAATAAAAAGGCAGAAATCATGTAAAAAAAGTTAATTTTTAATTATAAACTTTGGGGAAGCCTGCGAATCGGGACATAAAAAAGTCATACCTGGACTTCAAGGTATGTTTTCTGTGGTAAATATCCATTTATTCTCTAATAATCCGTGTATATGTTGCAGAGAATTTTAAGCACTTCATCACACACCAAAAATCATCAAAATCCATTGAGTAGTTCAAAAGTTACAACTATCTTGGGGCAAAGGGAGGAGCGGATTCCATGTTCGTTCCTGGTCTGCATACCGGTTGGTTTCTGTAACCATTTGTTTTAACAGCTCATCACCCCAAATAAAATCAAAAAAATTATGGGGCTGGTATTCCTGTGGATGCTGTACTGTAGCACCCTCAACTCCAGTAAATGGGTCAGGATTTCTTGGAGTAAAGTTGTCCGTAATCCAGTCGGCATGAAACCCTTCGAAATATGAGTCCCGAATCCGAGGCGAAAAAACCTTGGAAGTCACGCACTCCCGGTCGCCGACCAACAGCAGGTCTTCCCCCGTACATGCAGAACGTTCTCGTCGTCAAAACTTCACTCGATACATCGTCAATGTTCGCCATTTTGAAAAATTCCCCGAAAAAATCACAAAAACAAGCTCAAAATCACTTTTTTGAAATAATTTTCTACTTTGAAAAATGCGGAAGTAAACAGAAATCAGTGTGCATGCGTTATTGAATTTGTTATTTCCGGGCACATATTCGAATGACGTTTTTCACGTGTTTCTATGGAGCACATGTGTACATACTGATGAATCGGTATCCCGAATAGAAAGGGTAGGTACTGATGGATCAGTATCCCGAATGAAATGGGTTAAGGCACCTGGAAAAAATACAATATAGGTCTATATAAGCCATTGAAGCCGATATATGGCTTGGACCCACTCCTTCACTCGCCCTTCCACCTCCCTCACCCAGCCAACACACACGCACGCACACTGGCACTTTTAAACACATTGCTAGTGGTTATAAAGTAACAAAATTTATTTTATATTCTCTTTTAAATATTACTATTTAAGAATGAGCAGCCTTTCCACTAAGTTTGGATTCTTGGAAGTCCTGACTTCCTACCTTAAAATTTTGGAAGTCCCATGAAAAAAATTAGGAAGTCCCCGTTTTACGCGGTCTGGTGTAGTCACTTTTTATTGAATTTTATTGAATTTTTTTTTTGTTGTGTGTTGTAGATGTTCTCATTTCCAGTGTTATTTGAACTGCTTTTGCTTGTTGAATTTACCAATAAATCCACTTGCCTCATGTGACCTGATAGGTTCAATGCGGAATTTGTCTGAGCCAGACTCAAACATGGGTACAAGGCTAGGGTTGGTTGTGGCAAGGTTGGTCTTGTTATCATCCTCATGATACACTAACCATTTACTCTTCCCCTTACATATACATTCAACATTGTCTTTTTTAAATGGCATTAATTTATGTCAAACAGCTTACAAAAAGGCTATTTCTTTTTTCTGGCAAGTATCTGCTACTAAAATGTTGCTGGAGGCACTTGATTGTCATTCGGTACCTCACCTCAATCTATTTAGTATGACTGGGCACACTCTCAGGGCTCAATCTAGGCAAGGAATTTAGGGGGAGAAGTCACTTCTCCCTCAAGTGATTTTAGGGAGAAGTGGAGAGAATTTAGGGAGACTTCACGCGACGTGTATACTACGTAGACAACGGTTGAATAGTCATCACCATGTATATCGCAGTGCAGTGAATACAGTGTAATGCACACTAATTCTTTTTACTCTATAATTTGACCTTGAAACATTGATGCAAATTTCTATGGTAATGGATTTATAACTATACTGTACCTTTTTAAAAAAAAACTTTTTTTTAAATTTTTCGGCGACTTGAACTTCGCTTTGATGTGCTGCCAAGGCGAAGTCAAGAGATCGCGGGCGCGTTCTTCGCCCGAATCGCCCTGTAGATTGAGCCCTGAGTCTCTGTTTTTCTAAGCTATTAAGTGTGTGTGTGGGAATTTTGGTTGTCAGCATTTATCGGCGTTTTTGTACGCATTAATTTTAGTTTTAATGCAGTTTTGGTGAAAAGATATGACTAATTACGCAGATACACGTCTTATCTGGAGCACTGCTCTCTGGGGTTAAACAACATTCAGTTCAATTCTTCACATGAAATATTTGTTTTCCTTTGTAATAAAATAAAAAATAAAAACTGATATAAATTATTTCTTATTTTAACTTTTAGATAAAGGGTGACAGCGATGAGAAAACCGTGCTGGTTGTTATGCAGACAACTGTGTCTGGTCAGAGGTAAACATTTTAAATATTCTACTGGTCGCGTATGGAATGACGTATTGTTCGTCATCCGTTATCTATAGGGCCTTCATTTTTGTCTCGCCTTTTTGTAGAATGTTCAAATTTCATAAATAACCTCCTGGCCATTGTCCGTCTTAATGTCAATAACTTCCAGCCCTCCAACTGACCCTGGGTCCGAGTCAAGGTCACTTAAATACATGTACCGTCACAACATTTTAATAATAACTTCCAGCCCTCCAACTGACCCTGGGTCCGAGTCAAGGTCACTTAAATACATGTACCGTCACAACATTTTAATTTTAACATGTATTTAAGTGACCTTGACTCTGACCCAGGGTCAGTTGGAGGGCTGGAAGTTATTGACATTAGGAAAGACAATGACCAGGAGGTTATATATTATATACAATTTGAACATTCTACTCCAAGGACAAGAAAGTTACAATGCAATATGTTAGCGTTAAGATTTTGGTTAGGGTTTTGGTTAAGATTTTTGTTAGTGTTTTGGTTAAGATATTTGTTAAGGTTTTGGTTAAATTTTGCGTTAAAGTTCTTATAACTTTGGAGTAGAGTGTAATTTCATATATAACATCACAGTTTATTGATCTTTTTATTACAGTACGTATCACCCTCCAACTGACCCTGTGTCAAGGTCAGTTGCCTCTTAAAAAATGTGTTAAAGTGCGTTAAATTCTTATAACCTTTTTGCTTGTCATTGTCCTTCTTAATGACAATAACTTCCAGCTCTCCAACTGACCATGGGTCGGAGTCGAGGTCACTTAAATACATGTACCGTCACCAAAAGAAATGTATTAGTGCATTAAATTATAAAAAAAATTGTTCTTTGGAGCAGAGTTTCATATATTACCACCTTGTCATTGTCCTTAATGCCAATAACTTCCTGCTCTCCAACTGACCATGGATTACGTCCATGGGTTCAGCCTCAAACTGACCCAGTATCAAGGTCAGTGGTCTCTTAAATACATTTTCACAATACGTATACATTATCTCCAAATTAGTAAACTGGGCAGTCCCCCTCCTGTATACAGGTCTATCCTATGAGCACGTTAAAGACCATTGGAATCTATTCGATAATAAGAGTAGGGCACGGTTCCCGGATTCCTATGTATCATTCCCCTCTCTCTGGGGCGGCTCTAAATAACCTATACTGTGTTGATGAGCCGTTAAACAACATTCAATTCATATCTAAACTCACTGGACAGAATTCTTATTTTAATAACTTCCAGCCACTGAAACACCCATAGTAGCAGTGAACAGTACATTAATTATAATATGCAGACATTTTCTGATATGCTTAGATTAAAAAACAATAAAAGCTGACAAGTTGGTAATTGAAGCAATTATGCAGTCCGTCGTCCGTCCGTCTGTCCGTCTGTCTGTCCGTAAACTTTTATTTGTAGCGACTTCACAGCTGAAACTACTGGATGGATATTCATGAAACTTTACAGAAATGTTGCCCATAAAGTCTAGTTGATCCTAGCAAAAATTCATGTTGATGTGAAATCCAAGATGGCCGCCAAAGCTAAAAATAGAGTTTTAAAATACAAGTTTGTAGCGACTTCTTCTTGAAAACTATAAGTGATATTGATATGGGACTTTTTCTAAAATGATCAGCATGACATGATGTTGATCCTAGTCAAAAATCGTTTTGATTCAACGTTAAACATGGCTGCCAGCGGCCATCTTTGTTTACATAGAGTTATATAGTAAAAACTTGTAGCGACAACTTCTCTGAAACTACTTGGCGGATTGTCATGAAACTTTACAGGAATGTTGCTCTTGATGTCTAATTGATCCTAGAAAAATTTCAGGTCGGCCGGAAATTCAAGATGGCCGTCACAGCTAAAAATAGATTTTTAAAAAATAAGTTTGTAGCGACTACTTCTTGAAAACTATAAGTGATATTGATATGGGACTTTTTCTAAAATGATCAGCATTACAGGATGTTGATCCTAGTCAAAAATCGTTTTGATTCAACGTTAAACATGGCTGCCAGCGGCCATCTTTGTTTACATAGAGTTATATAGTAAAAACTTGTAGCGACTACTCCTCTGAAACTACTTGGCGGATTGTCATGAAACTTTACAGGAATGTTGCTCTTGATGTCTAATTGATCCTATCAAAATTTCAGGTCGGCCGGAAATTCAAGATGGCCGTCACAGCTAAAAATAGATTTTTAAAAAATAAGTTTGTAGCGACTACTTCTTGAAAACTATAAGTGATATGGGACTTTTTCTAAAATGATCAGCATGACATGATGTAGATCCTTGTGGAAAATTATTTTGATTCGGCGTTAAACATGGCTGCCAGTGGCCATCTTTAGTTACATAGAGTTATATAGTAAAAACTTGTAGCGACTACTCCTCTGAAACTACTTGACGGATGTTCATGAAACTTCACAGGAATGTTGCTCTTGATGTCTAGTTGATCCTAGAAAAATTTCAGGTCGGCCGGAAATTCAAGATGGCCGCCACAGCTAAAAATAGATTTAAAATAAATAAGTTTGTAGCGACTACTTCTTCAAAACAATAAGAGATATTGATATGGGACTTTTTCTAAAATGATCAGTATGACATGATGTTGGTCCTTGTCGAAAATCGTTTTGATTTGACCTTAAACATGGCTGCTTTGTTTACATAGAGTTATATAATGAAAACTTGTAGCGACTACTTCTTTGAAACTACCTGACGGATTTTCATGAAACTTCACAGGAATGTTGCTCTTAATGTCTTATTGATCTTAGCAAAATTTCAGGTCGGCCGGAAATTCAAGATGGCCGCCACGGTTAAAAATAGATTTTCAAAAAACAAGTCTGTAGCGACTACTTCCTGAAATCAAAATCAATCAGTAGAGCTTCAAGGTCATTGACCTCTTTTTCAAATAACTACTCGTTTTTTCGAAAAACACTTGCTTCTACGGAACGCTAGATATATTTAACTAATTAGATAATTATAAGTTTGTTCCCAAACAGAAGCCTTTATTATGATATAACTGAAATAGTATCCGAAAATGCATGGACATTTGACAGATTATTGCAGTTTTCCTTTACTTATATCTAATAAGTAACGCGTTACAGCACAGATTAGTATGCAAATAGTTAATATATAGTTAATTAATCTTGGAATATATTTGTTAAGCAATGGGCGTAAATTGTATACCAAAAGTGTTGTGTTTTATAGAAATATGTGGGCTACGGTTACTGTAAAAAACACTGTAAAAACAGGCACCGGTTACTATACGCATTTTAAAAAATTACAATGGGAGATAGCATTAACTTATAAATTACCTCCCGTCTAGCATTACCAGCGCTATCTCCTGTTGTTAACCTGGTCCTGAGTATTTATTGTATTTTATGTATTTTCAAAAGAATTTCTTGCCTAAATAAGTCTGTATACGTGTGATTTCAAACAATGTGCATTTGAATAAGAGTTGAAAGGGTATTTTTCTGTATAAAATATACTTTTTAAACAAATTTGAATAGAAGCAATATACGTTGGACTCCAAATGTGCCCTTGACCTTTGACCAGGTTTCCGGGTAATGGCTGGGACACGAAAAAAAAAGTTTTTTTTACCTTTGACCTCCATGTGTGACCTTGGGTGGGAACCTAATTCTTGCGCGTGACACTCCTGAAGTTTGACGTATCCCTTCAATAGTTTCCGAGTAATGGCTGAGACACGATTTCGGACGCACGGACAGTACGATTATAATATACCCCGAATTATAATATGCCTCCAATATGACTCCGAGCTTGCAATGGTTTATAATGGGTTATAATTGTATATTAAAATAACGAACTAATATATATAGAGAGATAAAACAGAGATGAACCAACTGGTTGGGCCTGGTTTCAATCGAAACAGTCTCACAATTTCCGATGCTCTGCGGAAATTAGCGAGTTTGTACGCTTTGACCTGGTTTTCATGCGCAACATCTCGATCACTTCTTCGAAATGATTCCGAAGAATGACGGGATTGCCCAATTTTGTACGATTACTAAAATAATATAAATATATTTAGGGGCTTATGCATTGGTCTGTGTGCGTAAATTTTAACGAATATTTGCAATGTTGAGTGATGCACCTATTGACAGCAAGGCGTCATTTACATCAAGAAGACGTTCCACTATCGTTCTTATCTGAAACATTTGCGTTTGCACACTGCTGACAGCGTACACATATTTCGAATTTCTCCAATCATTTCCACCCTCCTTTAGAATTTTTTTCAAAGCCATTCGTTGTTTCAGGTAAAGTTATCGTAAGTCCTTGATTCGTAATGACACCAAATTAACTAAATGTTCTAGCCGTTCCATCTTGTCTTCATTTGGAAAAAAATCCCATTTATTTGCTGTCTCTTCGGTCAAATTCATTTCCGGTTCCAATCTGCCCTTTAAATGTGCAAGTGATTCATCCTCTTCGTGACCAAAGAGATCCTGGTCGTCATTATCCTTATTCAATCCAGGCGCTACTTTTTTCCCCATCAAAGCTAAGGACATAGGTCTTATCTGTTGGTTTCATATCAAGAGCTTGATACCTGGTGGAATTTCTTTTGGAATGTAAAGTCCAACAATGTCATACGCAGCAACACGTTTTTTTTTGATGGAACAGCAACATTTATTGAAGTGATCTGAGGATCATATTCCCCACGTTTTTTTATTGTTCTGAGCGACATTACCACTGGATTTAATTCCACTCATAAACCACAGTGTCTTGGCCCCTTCAGAGGTGGTTTGAATTTAATCGGTGCTTTCTTTACGATAACACTGGATGGCCTTACAGTATCGCATACCTCAAATGATGGTGTGGACACTTCCGAGACTGCCGTACTTTTCAGCTTCTTTGGCCGATTTAACCATAGATTACGTTTAGTTTTTCTTTTCCTGAAGCTAAAATGTGGGGAAAAATTGTATAGTAACCGGTGCATTGTTTTCAAAAAATAACCGGTGCCTAAATTTTAACGCTTTTTAACAACTTCCGTCAGCATCCGTAGCCGACAAAAATCATTTTTATCCCATTTAATTACTGCCTACAGTGCTTTTTGCAAATAAATTTTATACCATTCTGCAGCAGAAATCTTGTTTTCTATAGTAACAAGAGAAAAAAGAGTATTACTGCACTTTAAATTTGCAAAAGCTTTCAAAACGTATCACACATAGTGCGGGCAGTAGCATAAGTGAGTAGTTTGGATTACTTCGTGTAAAGCTCCATTAACGTTTTTTAGAAAATGGTATGCATCAGTATGTTCATTAAGCATTCTAATGTTCCGTGCACAAGAAGTTATAGTGCACTAACGCATGCTGTTGATGAATTTTACCGTTGTGTGGTGCATGGTCCATTTTAAAACTGTAAACATGTTCCGCTAGTAACCGTAAAACAATCCGCTAGTATCACGGGGCGCTGATTTATTTCCACTAGTAACCGTCTAGGTTCTCCACCGTGTACCATAATGTTGATCAATTATCATAAGTCAAAGCAAACTACCTTCAGCCATTTTCCTTAAAAGTATTTGAAGCAAGCAATGTTATGAAGGGTGGAAATATTTGTATTAGATAGTTCACTGACAATCGTTTTATCTGTTTAACGTAACATATAGCAGTACATTTAATAATTTGATTTACGATCAAGCAATATTATGGTAATATGTTTCATAAAACTGGCCCCTGGACATTGCTATATATCGAGGGTTCAGTGCAGAGCTATTGTTTCTCCTCCTTTATTCATATGTAGTTACTATAGTTTTGCACTGACCCCTCGATATCCAAAATGGGTAAAGATTTTGGAAATAAATAAAATTTGTATGGTTTTTACATCCAGGGCCTTCCCCAGCCATTTATGGCGTAGCGGCGCCGCGATCCCTTAACTTTTGAAACGGACATGCCGCGATCCTTAATCTGACTGCGACCCTTTAAAACCGTGCCGCGATCCCTTAAAAGTGGGTTAAAACATTAATTTCCCAGTGTTAATTAATGACATATCTGATCAAATAACGCCTTGAGGCATAAACTCCTGACAAGCATACGTCCTTAGCTCCTGATTGGAGTGTTTTCATAAGGATTAGAGGGGAAGAGGTGTTAATTTCCTCCGCGATAAGGGTCTAATTCAAGAATTCAACCATGTGTACATGACCTGTAAACGTATTACGTCATCAAATGTGAAAACAATTTACTTATGTTATATTTTATTGTAGCGTTAAATTAACGTGCCTCCAGCCATTTTATCGCGTTTTAAATAGATAATGATGAGAAAATAATCTCACAAACGCAGATTATTCGATAATCACATTAAAATTATAAGAATCTCGGGGTTGCAGATTATAAATTTAGGTTACTTCCGGTTTTGAATTTGCTTCTGTGTTTCAACTAAAATGATTAATTATGATTAATTATGAATAAAGACAGCAATTTTATAACATTTAAATAAACTTATAACCGTTATAACCGTTTCCTACCTCTTTTTTTTCGAAAACGCTAATGACTTAATTGATGTAGTTAACATGACTTAGACGTTAAGTCATTGTAAGACAATGTCAGCGTAAAAAGTTGATGTAAATCCGGATAGTCCTTATTTCGGATGCTTAAAAAACACACGACACTGCGTTTTCAAGTGTGTTTTTAGCTTCTGCTGGCCAAGGGCCAGCAGAGCTTATGGGATGCTGTGTTGTCCGTCGTCCGTCCGTCTGTCGTCCGTTAACTTTTCTTCAAACGACTTCTCCTCAGAAACCGCTAGGCTAATTTTGACTAAACTTCACATGGATGATCCTTAGATGAATGCTTTTTAGATTTGTTAAAATTAGGTCAGCGCTACATCCAAGATGGCTGCCATTACCATATATGGTCGAAACCTTAAAAAATCTTCTTCTTCAAAACTGCTGGACAGATTTCAACAGTTTTTCTTTTAAAATGATCGCCAACGCCTAGATTATCAAGTTTGTTCAATTAAAGTCCCCGGGGTCAAAAATGGCCGTGCCCCGGGGGTTCAATGTTTGTATATTGAGGTTTTGCATGTTTTTCATATAGACATAATAGGAAAAAACTTTAAAAAATCTTCTTCTCTGAAACCACAAGGCACAGAGCTCTCATGTATTACATGTAGCATCAGCTTATGGTCCTCTACTAAGACTGTTCAAATGGTGACCCTGGGGTCAAATCTGTCCCCGCCCCCGGGGGTCACAGTTTTACATAGACTTATATAGAAAAAAAAATTAAAAAATCTTCTTCTCGGAAACTACAACAGCCAGAGGTTTGGTATTTTGCATTTACTATAAGCTTATGGTCTTTTACCAAGTTTGTTCAAATGGTGACCCTGGGGTCACATTTGGCCCCGCCCCAAGGGTCACATGTTTTATATAGACATGTATAGGGAAAAACTTAAAAAATCTTCTTCTCTGAAACTGCAAGAGCCAGAGGTTTAATATTTTACATTTGCTATAAGCTTGTGGTCCTCTACCAATTGTGTTCAAATGGTGACCCAGGGGTCACATTTGGCCCCACCCCTGGGGTCACAGCTTTACATAGGCTTGTATAGGGAAAAACTGAAAAAATTCTTCTTCTCTGGAACCACATGGCACAGAGCTCTCATGTATTACATGTAGCATCAGTTTATGGTCCTCTACTAAGTTTGTTCAAATGGTGACCCTGGGGTCAAATTTGTCCCCGCCCAAGGGTCACAGTTTTACAAAGACTTATATAGGATTTTTTTTAAAAAAATCTTCTTCTCGGAAACTACAAGAGCCAGAGGTTTGATATTTTACATTTATTATAAGCTTATGGTCCTTTAACAAGTTTGTTCAAATGATGACCCTGGGGTCACATTTGGCCCCGCCCCAAGGGTCACATGTTTTACATAGACATGTATAGGGAAAAACTTAAAAAATCTTCTTCTCTGAAACTGCAAGAGCCAGAGATTTAATATTTTGCTGTTGGTCCTTTACCAGTTTTGTTCAAATGGTGACCCTGGGGTCACATCTGGCCCCGCAACGGGGGTCACAGTTTTACATAAATGCTCGTTTTAAAAAAAAAAAAAAAAAAAAAAAATATTTTTTTATTTGTTTAATTTATTTATTTAATTTTTATATTTTTTTTTAAAAAAAAAAATATTTTTTGGTTTATTTTATTTATTTTTTTTGAATTTTATTTTTCATTTTTTATTATTTTTTTAAAAAAAAAATATTTTTTAAATTTTTATTATCTCTACTGGCCAACTTGGAAAACCAGCCAGATCGGACCAGTAATGGCGGAGTTATGGCTCTTGATTTAGTTAAAAATGCTACATTTTGACTCTTTAAGACAATAGTTAGTCAGTCGCTTCATTGATGTCATGAGAGCCATATTAGCCAGTAGAGCGTCCACAGGCCCTCTTGGGCCTCTTGTTTTAAAATGTTATTCACTTAAAAATAATATATTTACTCCTGCTTAACTTCACCACATCTATAATGAAGTGTTTACAAGATAAATAAAAATCTAGAACAGCAAAGGAAACGCTGTATAAAGTTGAGTGATCATCTTTTTCCACAAAAAAAACAGTAACAAAATCTACATGTACTATCTATGGCAGACTGGTAGATATATTTAAAACATGTTTTAAATGTGTCGGGTGTATGCCGAAACCCGTATTTTATTTCAAAACATGAAAAGAAATCGACATGCAGGAGGGGACCGCACCCACCCCACATCCTCGCGCGTTAAATGCCACTATCCCTTAAAAAATTCCTGGGGAAGGCCCTGATATCATTTTCAACGCATGTAAGGTTATATATGACGTTTGATTTTTTGTGGTGGAGGCAGACCACCCACTTTTCCTGGGTAGAACAAGTACTGTACACCTACCCGCCATCCGTAAGAATCGACACTTCCTCACTTAATTGCAGAAAAATTATTTTTTTTAATGACATTAATGATTCAGTGACAATGACAATAAAGACAATTTTATATTTAAAGGTTTAGCACATAAAATGTTTAATGTTGACAAACATTACAAAACCACCAAGTTTGCTAAAATAATTCTTCTATTTAAAGGGACACTGTTACTTTGAGCTTATAAAACAAACACAAAATAATTGTTCTTATACATGCGGTCCCATGTATTGGAGTCTATCCTCCAAGAACATTAGGAATCTATTTGATAGTAAGAGTAGGGCAGGTTCCTTCCCCTCCCTCTGGGTAGGCTGTAAACAACCTATAATGTGTTGATGAGCCGTTAAAGAACATCTAATTTGATTCAGTTCAAAAATGTTTTGCATAGAAAATAAATACATGATACAATTGTAATGTTTAATGTATTGAGATGCCAAATGTTGAGTTTACAAATGCTTTAAAAATGCTAAATTTGTGATTAAACCTCTTTGATAGAATAATGATTTGAAAAATGGACACACGTCTATTTTCTTGACCGAATCTGGTCTATGGAATGGAAATGTCTGTCCAATGAACATGAAAATTGAATTGGGTTTTACGGTGCACAAACTAGTGGCACAAACACAGTATATTTGAAGTTACTCGATTCTATTGATTCTAGAATTATATTAACAAGAGAATCTTATTTGACCTATTTTTATTGGTATTTGTGAAACCTGTGCTATAGGGAATATAACTATATCAATTGATGTGCATTTCCATGTATTACATACATCATGTCGTAATCAGCAAGTCAAAGAATTAATATTATTCAACTTATATACATATATATTAATGATAAGATACGAAAGTTATACAAATCTTTAATCGGAAATTGTATTAAAATTCTGCTAAAGTGGCCAAACAAAAATCGAATTGGCTAAAGAAAATTGAGGTGGTTTAGCCAAAATGGCTAAACATTTTTTGGTCCAATGAAGAGCCCAGACTTTTATACATTGTTAAGAACCCAGTACTCGGAAGAATTGCTTTATTGTCGTGAAGGAAAATCTGAAAGTGCCGAACTCGGATACCAGTTATTGTTCCATTACAAGGTATAGTTAAAAGTCGGAACCAGTACCGCGTTTACTGTCCCCAAATCAGCAGATTGTCATCTAAGTGAAAATGTTGACAATTTGACAGCAGTGTTCGACACTAACGCTAGCCCGATAGCCCGGGGCTAGTAAAAGTGACCGTCGGGCTAGCACGTACGATCGTCTAGCTAGCCCGATTGGCTAGTAGATTATAGAACAAACACGTACCCAATTTGCGTTGGAATTATATAAATAAAATCTCAAGCACTGTTAATCATTAATGTTCCGCAGATTCTGGCTTAAAACTGCTGCTCTTTTAGTCCGCGTAAAACGACATTTGTTTTCTTTTTGCTTTCGTTTACCACGTGATACCAGCCCGATACCGAATCACACAAACGCTTGTAACTACGCCTTATAAACTAGACAGCTTTTCTCGAGCGTTTTTATGACCACGATTTCAGCAGTTGTTTCCGCTTCCGTCGGAAAACGCCGCGAATTATGAACGTGCTATAAACGGTGCAAACATAGATCGATTTTTGGGGCTTTCTCCACCAGCCAAAAAACAAAAAACTCTATCATAATAATTTCTAATTTCTGTGTTTCTCATGTACATTGTTCAGAAATATTATAATAAATTAAAATAATAATCATCACAGTATGTTACTTTTCTTAACAGAGGTGCAGACTGCCACGAGATCAGGTTATTGTGACGGAGGGTGCTGTCAGAGATGTCACAAATTTTGAATCTGATTTGTGTTGTTATTTTATAACCAACCCCGTCAAATCAATATACAATGAGGATTTGGTACCGTTGGTAGCAGGGCTAGTAGAAATTAAGGGGGGCTAGTGAAATTCCAAACCAACTAGCCCCGGGGGCTAGTAGGTCCAAAAAGTTAGTGTCGAACACTGGACAGTAGTAATACTGAAGTTCAATACTTTATTGACTCGAGTGACAAGTTCAACATGAGGTAACACAATAAACAGCTACTCTTAGTTACTGTCTGAGACTGAGTTGTGGGCCTCTTCTGCCCTGACAGCCACCACCTTCTTACTGATAGTTTTGGGTTAAAGTCCTTTAACTTTGGGCCCATTAACGATATATATCCTTACAAGCTGGTCAAGTGTCTTTGCACTAAGCGAGCACCTCCAATCATTTTTAGCTCTACCGGCCAAAGCCCAGGCGAGCTTATGCGATCGCTTTTCGTCAGTCGTCTGTCTGTCAGTCTGTTAGCAATTTTATAAAATCGACATCTCCTCTGAAACCGCTTGAAGTATTTTGATGAAACTTCACAGGGTCTTCCACAGGGCATTTAAGAGCATATTCCCCCTATCCCTTAATTCTAAAACATAATTTTCCCCTACTCCTTAATTGACCCCCTATCCTTTGATCTCTCTGCCATATCCCTTGAAAACACCATACGTCCTGCAAAATGCATTATATCTGTCTTCAAATACATGTAGCTCCTTATAGGCAATACGTCTTTTTACAGTTAAAATGGACTTCAAATTGCATCTAGACAAATCACAACTCCTAAAAATATTGGTCACCCAAAGGGTAACTCCCTCCCACACCTACTCCATGATATTTAAATTTAATTCCCCCTATCCCTTGAATTACTTCTATGGAAGAGCCTGCTTCATCACAATGTTACTTAGGAGGCCCCCTTTCAGATTTGTGTTTTTCATGGCCGCCAGTCATCCAAGATGGCCGGCATGGGATGGCCGGCATGGCTAAAAATAGATCAAATTTAAGGAATTTTCGAACGACATCTCCGAAACCACTTATTCCATTATTATGAAATACCATAAACATGTTCCTTGGGTTGGCCTCTATCAAGTTTGTGTTTTTCGTTGTCGACGAATAATCAATATGGCCGTCACGGCGACTCAAAAGTTTACATAGAGTTATATAGGAAAAGGCTAAAAAGGACATCTTCATTGAAACCGCTTGAAGAATTTTGATGAAACTTCATTACAATGATCTTTAGGATAGTCCCCCTCAGATTTATGTTTTTCCTGGCCACCAGTCATCCAAGATGGCCACCATGGCTAAAATTAGGTCAAATTTAAGAAAATTTCAAACGACATCTCCTCCGAAACCACTTATTCCATTCTTGTGAAATATTATAAACATGTTCCTTGGGTTGGCCTCTATCAAGTTTGTGTTTTTGGTTGTCGTCGAATAATCAAAATGGCCGTCACGGCAACTCAAAGTTTACATAGAGTTATACAGGAAAAGGCTAAAAAGGACATCTTTGAAACCGCTTGAAGAATTTTGATGAAACTTCATTACAATGATCTTCAGGATAGTCCCCCTCAGATTTGTGTTTTTCGTGGCCGCCAGTCATCTAAGATGGCCACCATGGCTGAAATTATGTCAGATTTCAGGAAATTTCTCCGAAACCACTTATTCCATTCTTGTGAAATATCATAAACAGGTTCCTTGGGTTGGCCTCTATCAAGTTTGTGTTTTTCGTTATCGTTGAATAATCAAAATGGCCGCCACAGCGACCCAAAGTTTACATAGTTATATAGGAAAAGGTTAAAAATGACATCTTCTCTGAAACCTCTTGAACGATTTTGATGAAACTTAAATCACAATGATCTTTGGGATAGTCCCTCTCAGATTTTTGTTTTTTGCGGCTGCCAGTCATCCAAGATGGCCGCCACGGCTAAAACTAGGTCAAATTTAAGGAATTTTCAAACGACATCTCCAAAACCAATTATTCCATTCTTGTGAAATATGATAAACATGTTCCTTGGGTTGATCTCTATCAAGTTTGTGTTTTTCGTTATTGAATAATCAAAATGGCCACCACATCAACCCAAAGTTTACATAGAGTTATATAGGAAAAGGCTAAAAATGACATCTTCTCTGAAACTGGTTGAAGGATTTTGATGAAACTTAATCACAATGATCTTTGGGATAGTCCTCCTCAAATTTGTGTTTTTCGCAGCCGCCAGTCATCCAAAATGGCCACCATGGCTAAAATAAGGTCAAATTTCAAGAGATTCCAAACGACATCTCCGAAACCACTTACTGAAATATATACATGTTCCTTGGGTTTTCCTCTATCAAATTCATGTTTTTCGTTATCATCGAATAATCAAAAAGGCCGCCGTGGCGACCCAAAGTTAATATAGGAAAAGGCTAAATATGACATCTTTACACAGTAGAGCATCTACAGGCCCTCTTGGGCCTCTTGTTTAAACTTACCTTTGGAAATTTCATTGCCCATTCATGGATTTTTTCCCAATTTAGGCATAAAGGCTCCTTCCCCAAATCTGATAAAAATGCCCTGATAGAGTATGCACTTGATGCACTTTGCATTATGTTCATTATAGACTTTTCCTAATCTATTTGTAGTAAATAATTACGGTAATATCACATTCAGTTTTAAAATGTTTGAATCCTGATAATAATGCAGGACATAAATGATGAACTTTTTGTGTTGTTTTAATCCAGGAATTTTATTACATGCCACAGTGGTGTTAACTGAACTACATGTATAAATAGATGCATCAACATTCAAAATTTGAGGCATGTTAACATTCAGTTAATTACATGTAGACTGTTTTTGGGCAAGATTGCAAAATCAAAATCTGGTCTATGGAATGGTAATGCTTGTCCATCCAATAATATTTGCATTTAACTCCATTGATTGAAAACTAAGAATGCTACCCTACTGAATGCTGACAACAGTGCTTGACCTCGTTAACAGTTACTATAAACCCTCGATTTTGTCAAGATGAAGATCGCTTGAAACATGTATGTTGCCAGTGAAAAAATGCGAGACATAGGTGCCGCTAATGTTGGCGGGCTCGACGGCGTCAACATATTGTATTATAACTTTTTTGTCCTTGGGAGTAGAATGTTCAAATTTCATCTATATAACCTCCTGGTCATTGCCCGTCTTAATGCCAATAACTTCCAGCCCTGCAACTGACCGTGGGTCCGAGTCAAG